>BPLQ01014799.1:253817-307030 GCA_021605075.1 Caerostris darwini
TTATGCCCCGTTGTATTTCCTTAAAAATTAAACTCCCACCCACCTTTTTTTATCCAAAAAAAACCCCCCCCCCCCCCCCGTAAGAGCAATCCAAACATCCCATGAGGTTATCAAATTTCAAGCATCTGTAGAAGCGGGTGAGGGTATATCCAGCAAGGTGAAAAGGTAGGAGGAGAGAATAAATTTGCGCGATGGTGAAAGTAGGACTTTATAAAACATCAGACGTTCAAAAATTGTAAATATGTATAAAATCGTAACTAGCTTAATTCTTCAATAAAACAACAAAGAACCATCGTCATTAAGTGCATGATAATTTGGTTTTGCCGCCAGGATAAATGAAGGAGACTTCTGAAGTTAAGGAGGAGTAAAAAGTTCCCGTTTTAAAAGTTCCATAGGAAAAATTTCATATGGAATAGCGCTGTGATGCAAATTTTCTGCGGTGCGTTGAAATTGAAAGCTTTGTGTTGTGCGTCGTTTAATTGGCAAGTGATGCAGTTTAGTTTTCTTCTTTGAGAACCACTAAATGAACTTAAAAATAACTCGAGCTAATTTAGGGAAATTATTTTATGATTGATGGAATTCTTAAGTGTATTGATAGAAATAATATATGGGCATGCATCTATGAAATTTAAATTAACCAAATAATGTATAACTATGTTTAGTTGAATATAATTGAAGAATATTAATCTATGAGTAATTTAAAAGAAATGTTACTTTTTTTCTATATTTAATGAAGTATTAACTGAGATTTATAATTTATAAATAATTTATTTGTAATTTATATATTATGCTCTTAGAAACAAAATTTTTTGAAAATAAATTAGTCAAAATTTTATTAGTAAGAATCATAGTTTTTGGAATTACTGTCATTGGATTCAATAGATAAGGAAATCATGTTATATTTAGCCAAGTTCAAAAAAAGAGGATTTAGTGGATTAGGCGAACGGGTCCATCCAAATGCTAAAATAGCCTGTTTATAAAAGCTGATTAGAAAATCCCCAGAATAAGAGGAAGGTTTGGTTAAGAAATTAATTGCAAATGTTAGACTAGAAAGAAACGAAAAACAGTAAGTCCGAGACAATGATTGAAATTACACGAGTTGGGATTAAAGCGAATTCGAGGAGAAGATATGTTAGACACAGATTCAGAATACATGTAGGATTGGAAATTCCTTTCTCGATTACTTGCATTCGATGAAAGGGATCATTTGTAACCCACCAGAAACAGCCAGAATATAATGGTCTTTCATTTTCACCATGCGAAAAAGATGTTTAAATTGATGAGGTCCCGGAAGATTTTTTAGGAAAAATTATATTAACATGCTTGAAAAAGTATTAGATGAACGGCTCGATATTGAATGAAAATGTAGGGGATTATGCACAAATAAAGAATATTGTTCTTATAAAACATCAGATTACCCTGTTATAACACAAGAAAATTTTGATAATTGTTTAAAGACAAATAGAGAAACTTACAACATGGCCCGAAAGGGGTTGCTGCCTTAAAATTCTATATAAAATCTAGACAAATAGGAACCTTAGAAATGCTTAAAGAATTAGTAATCGCAGATAAAATAAAAGATGCTTTACCAGCTTATATAATGTCACATATACACCTAAAAGAAACCGAAAATTGGCTTCCAGTATTTGTTTTAATTAAAGAAAATCGACAACTTTCTGATTACAGTTCCTAGAACTTCAACAAATTTTCAATATTTCTCTAAACAAAATAGTCTCATGAATAAGAAAATCTACTACAACCACCCAAATGTAAGAAACAGTGTCTGTGGATGGAAAGAATTTGGTCTTCCAAATAGAAAAATAGAGCATGAGACAGGAAACGCAAAACAAAAAGTCCTTTGCTTGATGTCAAAAAATGGGGCATATAAAGAAATTTTGCACAAAAAGGAATACCGTAGCTTAAGTTACTAATACAAACATGAATGATTCTGCAATAAAAAGTCTTAATGAAATCAGGATTAAAATGAACAATGCCAGTTTTGATTGGGAAATTCTGTAGGTGAAATGGAATAAAATCCTTCTGATTAATTTAAGGGTAGGATGTCATAAGCTACAAGGAATCATCGATAGTGGTACGGAAATTATAGCAATATGGAAGTCAATGATACCGGAAGAATTGTTATAATAAAATAGAAAAACATTTTTAAGACCTGCGTTTGGATCTCTGTAGAAGTGAAGTTTAATACTATTCCACATTCCACTTAGTCTTTGGACGGATGAGGAAGATTTTAGACCTTTTGTTCATATGCTTGAGGCTATAGTGGAGGAATTATATGAAGAATCTTTGAAGAACTTATTAGAAGAAAAAATGGGATATTTGGGAGAAGAAAAGAAAGGTAGTATTCAATCTGGAGGAAAGGGATACGATAGACGAATAGGGAGCAATTAGGATATCATATGACTTAGAGAATACTGATTCAGAGCTATTCACTGCTCCGGTGGAAACAAATGTGACGAAAGAAGTAATAAATGAGATAGGAAACACAAAATCTTTCTTATCTTAATCTTTCTTATATTGTGCCTTTCTATTTTCTGTTTAATATTGTATGTCTAGTATTTTCATTCTGTGATTGTTTAGTATATTACTATTCTTTTCATTCTGTTTTATTGTTTTATTACCATGTGTGAATCTATAGGATGTGAGATTGGAACACAAATTAATACATACAGTTCTGAAGATAAGATAGAAAGACTATAAGCCAAAATAGTCTAGTAATAGAGTGTCAAAACCAAAACATAGTTTTTGTGTGTGGGACAAGGTCCACCAATAGGAACTGGAGGAAAAGTGTGAAAGTAAACAAACTTTTGCTCTCATCCTACGCTAAGATAGTCCAAGGGGCTATTAAATTTCAAGTATCTAGAGAATTGGGGAGGGTACATCCAGCTAGGAGAAATGGTCGAATGAAAGAAAAAAAAAAAAATGTGAGGAGACCTTAAGACAGCAGGCTTTTAAGATTTGTAAGTAAATTGTAAATATGTACAAATCGTAATCCTTCAATAAAACGAAAATGAACAATGAGTGCATGATTCCTCTGTCTCGCGATTGAAAACTGCATCGAGAATTCTGTGAATTACCGAATGAATAAAAAAAAAAAAAACCTCAGTTGCTCATCTCAAACACTTAATATGCTGCTTTGAAAAACTTAAGGAGTGCACTTAATCTCTTGGAATGCAAAGCTTATGCAATGACGTAATTTTTAAGCATACAGCCATGAAATTATAGAATAAGGCTTATTACGATCAGTGCAATAAACACCCAATTCTGTAGAAAGGTGATTTGCATGCTTATATCAAGAACAATACATAACAGATGAGCACAGTGCAAGACTACAAAAAAATAGAGATAAACGAAAGGTGCTATAAAAGACATTCTCTGCATGTTCAAATTAATCCATCCATGCAATATGGCTAAATGAAATAATTTAGATTATTATAACATATGATAGAATGATCGATAAGCTTGAAGAGAGGTGCAATGTGACGAACATAGCTCAAGGATTTCGAATCACCAAAAGTGTCAAGCTTAGGTCTTCCAAAACCATAGGTACAGCTACACCAAGGGAGGTTCGATATATCATCCTACAGACAAAAAGAGATAGATACCAGTAGGAGGGCAACGTTACTCAGCAACTGCGTACAGTAGCAGGACAATAAGTATCATGCTCTACTATGACCAAATGCCTTCATAAAGGTGGCTTATTCACCCAAGACACTGAACACTGCATGCCATTGACAACTGCCTATCGGCGACAGTTTAGACTGGTGTAAGGAACACAAAGAGTGGACATTTCATCAATGGAGTCACGTCCTCTTGACAGATGACAGTTGTTTCAGTGTCACAAGTGATTCTCTATGCCAGTCGATATGGAGAGAAGTAGAGACACAGATTTTTCTCTCTAACATCAGTCATCAGGGAAATAAACCGTTTTGCTCATCTCGGGAGCCATTACGATGAAAGGACTGACTGAGCTAAAAAAAAATGTCGACGGATATACTGCTATCGGAGTTCCCTATTGTTAGTATGTTTTTCTCCTTCATGTGAGTGCTTCTGTAGTACCATTGGTGCAAACTGCGTTTTTATGGATGGTAACGCTGACTTGCATCGGACTCGCGCTGCTGATGAGCTTCCAGAAATTGAAGATATCACTAAAATGGATTGGTCAGAGTATTCCCCTAAGTTAATATGTGTAAGATGCAATGGAAAGATACCTTTCGACACATTTATTTCTGCAGGAGAACTAATAAAATAGATGTTCATTGAGGAATGGGCCCTCTCGCTCTAATAACTATTAGATTACCTGGTCTAAGTATAAGATGGCGCCAAGCAATCGTTGCAGTTAAGGTATGTCCTATCTCTTACTAACGGGCACCTGTTTGCTTTTCTCTCTCTTGACAAGACAAGCATTTGTATCAACTCTACTCTTTTGATGAAACCTTATTTTTTATTCTATACTGTATGTCCTCTATTCATTTTTGCATTAGCATGATATCTGCATCTTTACAGTACGAAATACTATACTCTGTATTCTGAATTCCATTTCTTCCAGGTGTTTCTTTGTCTTGTTTGTTGTTTCCAGTTGATTTCTTTCTTGTTCTGTGATAGAGCAATTTATTATGGCAGCAGTATACCTTCAAGTAGTGACGGAATCACAGAAAAACTTATTAAATCTCTTTCCGATTACATTTATCAACTTATTCTTTTGGTTCAGGGTAAACATACGCACAGAATGGCTCCCAGCCAAGATTACTCTAATTCCATAACTAAACAAAGGAGCTTAATTACTCAAATCCTGTCACCTGATTACTTTAATCTCAGGATTAAAAAAAATATTTGAAATACTAGAATTTAATCGAATTTAGCCTTCTCCATTGCAGACAAATTGCATCAGCATCTCTCAGGATTCCTTCCATTTAAAATTTGCAGTTACACCTAGTTGATTCTTTATCATAAAATTATTCAAGTTGAGAATAACTTTTTTTTAAAGTTAAATATAATCTTTTTTATGTATCTTGGATATCTTCTGCATACGATATTTGCAGAGACGGATTACTATTTGAAATATTTCAATTAAACATCACAAGGACAGCTACGAATAAACAATTTCAACAACAGGAATTTTTTTCATCAAATGAAGAAACTATCTCGATAAAAGCATTTTTCCCTCGTGAAATACAACACAGTAGCGTTCTAAGTGCCTTTCTGTTTACAATTTAAATAAACATTTTCAAAATTATCCCAAACTTTACCACATGTTTTGTTTATGCTTATGATATTTTTTTTTTTTTTTTGCTCTGCAGTAATAATAAATTTAGAAAAGCCTTTTCTAATTAACAACTCAATTAATTTTCAACTCAATTTAATTTTTTTTTTTTACCTCTTCACAAAATAAGATAATTATATGAGGTATGGAAAATTTCTTTTAAACCTAAAAACTATGAAGCAATGAATTTTTCTAATAGAAAGCCAACTCCTCAACATTTTCAAAACTATATTTCAAATAACCATGGAGACACTAATTCCGCATACATATCGCATATCTAAAAAAATAAAGTTATGTAACATCAAATGATGTGAAAGCGATTGCAGTAAAATTTGGGGACATACATCTTAACAGAAATTGAAATAGTCAATTCAACGATTCGCCGCATGCTCGAACACAGATCACACATATTCAGAACAGCAAGTAACAATGAATTACAAAAATTTAACACCCTATGTAACAAAGCATTAAGTTAAACAACAGGCCTCCTATAATTGGCCCATATCATAATTCTTGTAGAGGATTAACATTTAAAACAAAAATCTATTGCTGCATCTTCTCAGCTTTTTATATGTCTTAGATCCAATCACTTACCACCATGTTTTAATAGCCTGATTTTCTTGCGATTCGTGTTTGCAAACCTTCTAAACAATATATAAAGAAACATTTTAAGCATTAAACATTATTCGTTAATGTATTTTATTTTAGATTTCTGCTTTAATTAATAAATATAATGATCGGCAATGCAAGTAATGCACTGTCATAGTCCAACTAGTGTGAAATGAATCACCTATATTTAATATGGAGCTCAATAGCTTAGCAGTATAAGCATTAGACGGTTAAGACAGATTTGTGCATTTATTCACAAAGAGCATATCATTGAATACAAAAATGCCAAAATTTAATTTGAAATTTTCCCACTAATTCATTGAGAGGCAACAATCTGATACATAAAAACAAAATATTTAGCATTTCTTTAAGAAAAGTCTGGCAGTCAGAAAAACAAAAGGCATAAATCCGAATATTTATACAGTAAAATTGGAATACAGAGAAAATCTTCAAATATACTCAACACTTACTTAACAAAAGAAATTTAACAGGAATTTTATACACATATCTAATATATGGCATACAAATGGATAAAATGAAAAATATTGAATAAATCCTATTTGATCTTAAAAACTCTCATCAAGTTTTAAACTACAAAAAACATTCTCCTTCCTCAAAGTTACGCATTATTTTTGTGCAGCAGTTGTTTTGTTATAATAGCATTGAAAGATTATTTTATTGTATCAGTTAAAAATAAATTATAATAACAAAATGTATAAGATTTAAATTTGTATTTAAAGAATATGAAGCCCAACTGTCTAGTAGTAGTCTAATTATAACATTATAAATGAATAGTAGAAGCAATAAAAGAAACGAAAAGTCAAACAAAAGAAAACATTAGGTATTTCTTATAAGTTTATTAAAAATATAAAATATTTGAGCTGTTAGGAACTCAATAAACTGTAGTCTAGAAAGTAACTCTACAGCTTTATAAAACAAGCATTTAAATCATTTGAAAATTTAAATACAAAACCTAAATAGAATTTAGAAAACATTCAGAAAAATAAATTCTTCAACATGACAAATATATATTAAAAATGCTTATTATTATACTACTTAAATCTCTCAATATTAAATTATATAAAATGCTTATAAAATTAGAAGATATCTCAGGAATATATAATATTTGCATGACGTTTTTACAGCATTCAAATAAAAGCAGATAGTTGCTACTATATCCATTCAATGATTCTCAGTTTATACACACAGAAAATCTCCATCTAAAAGAAAAATGTTATAATAATTCAAATCACATATTTAAAATACTAAATTTATATTTTTTATAATCATAAAACATAATACAATATTCTTAAAATGTTTCCTTTTTTTATATAAAATTCATATGTAATAAATTTATATTATATATTCATATGTTTTTCATAATGAAATAGAGTTCTGTATATTGCAATTTAATACAATGATAATATTTCATTGAAATAAAATTATAACAGCCCCTAGAATTTGATCCTTTGCTATTAATATGGCACAGCAACTTCAGCATTACACAGGCTTGGGAACCATTACAATACAGCAACAATAATTTTCTTGATGGTAATTGTAAGAGTAACTGCCTATTATTTGTATAACACAACTAGGGAAAGATCCTGCAACCAGCCAATAGAAAGATTAGATATACACATTGCTTTTGTATATGCATTACATCTTCCACATTCAAATCCAATAGTTCCCAACGAGAATTAAAAATGTTTTTCATTGCAATTTCTGTATATTACCACAAATTTAATGTCCAGCAAGAATGTTACCAATGAATTTCACAGCATAAAAAAAGAAGACAAGGAAAACCACTTCTGATACACTTTTATGTATTATTTCTTTCCTTAACCTTTATCTTGATTTTATATTTTTATTCATATTTACACATGTATAAGTAAATAATTTTTAAATGTTTATTATATCTTAACAATTCTAAATTAAAAATAAGTCAAATTATTTGTAATAAAAAATACTAATACAATAATATTTTCATTAATGTCAACAGTTTAAACAATATAGAAATCCTTTTCATTAATTTTATATTTTCATTAATGTCACAGTTTGAACAATATTGTTTCTATAGAAATTCTTATTATAACTAATAGAATAAGAAAAATTAATAATAATTATGTACTTACAAGCAATGCAACTTCTTTCTTATGTCTCTGACAATAGCTCAAATTAGTATCTCTCTTTTCTACATTTAATGCATTTTTATCTCCATTTACTTTAATTTCTTACAAGCTCAGTTCCCTGTTGTAAAGAATAAGAAATTTTAGCAAAATTTAAATACAAATGAAAGAAACAAATTATGATATAAAGGAACACTTCCTTTGAATCTAACACATTTAAGTTAGACTTATTCTTTTTATATACATCCTTGCAAAGTAAAATGAAATACTAAAGATAAATTATTTTTCCTTTCTTATATTTCAAGTTAAACTCAGGCTTATTTGTGGAACTTGAAGAAAACCTCAGAAAATTACCCTCATTTATACTATCATCAATTCAAAAAAAGGGAAGGACCTTGAGAGAAAAAAAACATGTTGGAAAATATAAAATATTTTAAAAACTATAAAAATTGTATTGAAAAAATTAATTAAAATTTAACAAAAAAGGAAATTCAAGGAAGGGAGTATATTGTAACCCAATATATCATGAAATTTTCTGCAAAGAAAAGTATTGGGTTGGAAGTAATTTCGGTTTTCATCATTCAAGTACATAGTAAAAATCGAATGTACTATCTTGTAACACATTATAACATTTCCTACCATACTTTCCTCGTGAGTAATTCCAATATATGATCATTCACCACCAGTTCATTTGCATTCCTAGCACTTGCAAAATGGCCCATATGCATAGAATACTTAATGCATTTTGAATATGCGTTGAAGTCTGAGCATGATTTGTCAAGGCTTTATAGCTTCCATCTCCATACAACATTGAATAGCAAGGATCGCAATATGCTTGGCTAGCATTATCAGTTTTTCCAGCACTGTAAACACATGCGGTTGTTAATATTGTCTCTTTGTTCAGGTCATTCCCAATTAAAAGAATTTCTAACCAATTCTTACAATTAGTAATATCAAGGAACTTTAAACCCGATTTTGAATACATCATAAGAAATTATATTGATCTTTTATAGGAAATCAATTTTTTTTTTTCCCCACTAAATCAGTAAAGGAAGAAATTAATAATTAAAATGCTGTTCAAACTTGCATCACCTCAGCAAAGAGGAAATCCTGTCCTCACACACACATCTGTATTAAAGTCAGATGGCCTATTGGGACAGGTCAAGAACATAGGTCTTTGACTGGATGCAACTAATATCTCCTGCTATTTCAAACATACAGTGGTGGCCTAAAGTTTTCATTTGAATTCCACATGATATTTTCAATATCAGAATTGATGTATTATTTAAGTATTCTAGATCAATTTATTCCAAATTTTTTGACTATTTCAAATATTTAATTAACTTGTATATTAGGTTACATATTAGAAATCATTATACTATAATATAATACATAAATGAAATGAGTTCTTAAAAAGAATATCATGAAAGAAAATATATGAAAGAAACAAAATATATATCCTAAATATTTACTAGTATTAACACTATATGATTAGTTAATTCAAGAGAAAATGGGATTGGTTAATAATTTTGTTAAATATATCAAAAAATTTAAACTTAATGAACTTTTAGTTAAGCAGTTTTTGAGCCAAAAGTTTTAAACCATAATGTTGAGACCTAAAGATAATTACAAATTTGAAAAGCTGAGAAAAAAAAAAAAGATACTATAACTACAAAAGAAAAATAATAATTGTTACTTTTCAAAATTTTGTCTCAGATTGTATAAATAGGTTAATGCTGAAGGATATGCTGATATATAAAGGTGAAGAAAAACTTTTGGCCAACACTGTACTCTAAAAAAAGAGATTTCACTTTTCCTGACCTTTGAAGCCAAAAGGTTGCTTTCTAATTTGACTTTTCACATTCCATTCTGCCTTGAGTTTGCTTGCACACAAATATAGTTAATTCCCCAACTAATATTTTCTTTTCTATAGATTACGAATGTATATGAATGAATAACTGATGTAAATGACCAAAGAGTATGATCTTTAAGAGATAAAATTCCTTGGGATTTCCAGAAGCTCTTTCTTAAACTACCTGGAGCACAGACACCTCTGTAACAATCGCCTGAAACATAACATTACAGAATGGACAAATAAGAAAAAGAAAATGTTAAAGCCCTCAATAAGCTTAATTGCCTCAGTTTTAAATAGTCTTTAATTTTAAAAGCTGATACAGATTTCAATAACAAACTGAAGTATTATCTGATAACATATTTATGAGGTTTATTTGTTGCCCACATTACAAAAAATAAAAATCAACAGCATGTTCTGTTTACTAATATCCATTGTACATAATATTGCAATTAATAAGCATTCAAGCAATTACTCTTTTAATCTGCATATCCAGAATAAAAAACATTGTTTTGGATATAAAAAAAAAAAGGTTAAGAAAATAACATACATCAGCTATACAGCACAAATCATACTTTTTTTATATTTTAGTTTTATATGCAACCATTTTTAAGACAGGAATAAAATTTCTTAAGAATCCAGCACAATTTCTTTAAAAAAAATATTACTGATTACCAATTTTAAAAAAATTAATTTAAATTCTATAATTAAATGTTAGATGGGAAATTTTCTATTCTGTTCAAGTATATTTTGATGACTCAAGTCTTCAATAGTCTTATTGATAGAATAATTATTGGAATTATTACAATTACTATAATTATTCTATCAATAAAAGCATTACTTTATTATTTTGATACATCTCAAGGTCATTCTTCTACTATTATACTATGTAAAATAAATATAACAAATATATTCCAAAAAGGGAATAAGAAGCTACGAAAATCTGGAAAATTACCTCCTACAGAGAAGGCTTTTTTGCATTGTCCATCTTATCCGTTATTCTGGTTCTTGTAGAAATTCCATCCATGCATCACTGTTAGGATCAAAATCATGATCTCTTTTATAAGTGATCTTCTAACAATTTTAGAAGGGTGTTCCAAAAGATTCAGAAACTAAAATATATGTTCTTTTAGAAAATGGGCAACACATTAAGTAACCCATAACAATACATTAAGCGGACTTAGACCCACATTTTTATATTTTGTTTAAAATAGAGAAATTAAACATTGTGAACAGAAAAAAAATACTATTTATCTCACTTTGGAATAATGGGGTGTCATAATAGTCTTTTGCATGCATGCTTTTATTGCTTATTATTTGCTTGCATGCATGCCTTTTATTATTGAAATCTGAAACAAATGAGGGACTTCAGCAAAGGCTAAAATGTATTCAACCTTTTTTTTTTGTATTCAACCATTGTAACAACTTTTAAATACTTATTTTCTGAAAAGAAGCAGTCATACTCATTAAATTTCATTATAATCAAACTTGTTTTATATAAAACCACTCACTTATTAGATATATTTTTTTCCTTTAACAAGCTTACTGCTAATTAGTAAGAAAAACAAAAAATCTTGATAGGCACAATTTTATGTACAGTTTAATCTCAAAAGTTTTAAAATTAATAGTATTGTTACTTTTTCAGAAAATACAATATATTTAAAGGCACTACACAGATATCCATAACATTTTGACAGTTAAAAGTGACTCAAGATATATTCGAAAAAATTATTTAAGCTTTAAGAGAAAACTTTGCATTTTTGTTCCAAAAATTGTAGATTTTAAACATTTTGTTTATTCATTATAAGGTAACGAATTTATTTTGCTTGGTTCCTAAACCAAAAAATTGTGAAAAAAATTTTACTATCTAAATTTGAGAATAGGAACAACTTACTGCTGGAATATCCTCAAAGTAACTGAGCTGCATTCTTTTACATCAATAAGAAGATACCTAAAATGAAAAAAAATTTATGTAAAAACACAGAAAAATGAAAATTACATAAACACCGATGTTTTTGTGAATTATTAAGATTGCAAAAAAACGCCATGTTGATATAAAACCTTTTTTATTCCTAAGTGGAAAATTTTTAAACAAATATTGACCCAAATTCCAATTTTTCTTTTCAGTTGTATTAGAAGTATACCAGTGGAATTTTGATATAAATTGAAACCATGGATATGTGACACACACAAACTTTGAGAAATATATAGATATAATAAATTCGAAACATTTAACAGATGCAATTTAAAACGGAATATAGTAAGTCTATTGCAGAATATTGGAAAAAATATTTTTAACAATTTATTGCTATATTCTAACTATTTAAGCCAACTATTAGGTTGAGCAGAAAGTAATGAGAGGGATTTTAACTAACCTAAATTCAAATCAACTCAAATGCTAGAATTCACTTTTGTTACATTCATTTTTTTAAAATTATTTTCACTTTAATAACATTCCCTTTATTCTACATTCCATTGCACTTAAATTTTAATTCTTATTTTTTCAGAGAAGTAATGGAATATAATAAGTTGCATATTTATCAAGTTCAACAAAAAGCTCCAAGAAGGGGATTTTAGTCCTGAAGATAAATGGAGATGAGATTGGCCAATTCAGGTTGATAATGAAGATTTAAAAGCTATGATAGAGACAAAATTCCATATAACAAGTAGAGAACAAGCTGAAATACTTAATTGTGAACAAACAACAGTAGTATAACACCTAAAAATCATAAGAAAGGTTTCTCCATCTGGTGCTTGAATTCCACATGATCTTGCAGCTCAAACCGTAAACAATGATTAAAGGATGCTAATAACAAGAAAAGATGGATTGAAAAAAAAAAGTGTTCCTTTCTTAAAGTGTATAGTGGCAAGAGATGAAAAGTGGATAATTTATGAGAACATCACTCATAAAAGACAATGATTAAGCCCAAAACAAAACCAATTCTGGCAGCAAAGTTAAGATTGCAGCTAAAGAATGTTTTGATTTACATTTGGCGATATTTGAAGATTTGAAAATGAATTGCTTGTGAATAACGAAACTATCATCTCAGACATCTACTGCTGATAATTCAAGTGAGCTTTACTTATTAAACAAGCTGCATTACTCAATAGGATATAATTATTCAACAAAATAATGCTCTGTCTTACACTGCACAAATGACTCAACAGTAACTGAATGAATTAGAATTAGGATGGGAAATTCTACATCATCCACCTTATAGTCCAGACAAAGCTATATCAGATTATTATCTTGTTTAAGTCTCTGCAGCACTTCCTTAGTGGCAAACATTTCAGTAATAAACAGGAAATTGAAAATTCTCTAAATATGTATTTTGCTGCAAAATCAAAAAAGGTTTTCCAGGATGAAATTAAAAAGTCACTCAAAAGATGGTTAAATGCAATAGAAAATGATGGAAAATATATTTATGATTAAATATGAGCAACAATTAGTCATGTTTGATTTTGATGTTAAGTGTTTGAAAGAGGGGGAAAAAATACCACTGAATGAATCTGCACAATTAAAGTATTAATATATAATTCAATATATCGAAGTAATGCATTTCTCATCCATTTAGATTTCTAAAATAAGAGAAAAATTCTTTGTTACATATACATACAAGAAATGTCATGCTAGTTACAATAGATGTGTATGCTAAAGAGCAATCTACATATTTTCTATAATTAGAGACATTATTAAAATATTAATATCATTATTAAATAAATGTTATCTTCATATAACTAATATATAATAAATGAAAGTTACTTACAAAATTAAATAGTTTTTAGTTTTATGATGAGGATAAATAATTTTCATCATTTTTTTCTTAAATGTGTGTGTGTGTGTTTAAAAGAATATTTTATCTCTAAACATCAAAATACTGAAAAATGGAGATTTGGATATTAAAATGGTCGATCAACAAAGCCCAACATTCATAAACAAAACAATCTTGATAAATTCAACAGAACTAGTAGATATGACATGAGTGAGCTGATTAACAACATGAATGCACCATTTCTTTTTAAATATATTATAAATATGCATAATAAGTTATTCAGCTTAATTAGTATTTTTACTTTTGTGATAACAAACCATTGAAATATTTATATAAATTAAATTTAAATACTATAAAAAGGGATTTGCAGATTTAATACCAGTTAATTTAGCTTGAATGGCATGAGCTGGCAAATATAAGAAGCCTAACTAAGAAAAGAAAAATTTTATTATTTCTTAAAAAAATAACAAACATAAATGTTACTAAAAAGACATTGGAAAAAATTTACAAATCTCAAGTAATATAATCCATCATGTTGAACTTTTTCACAACCTCCATATTCAAAAAAATTAACCTAAATGTTTTTTAAATATATTAAAAGAAACTTTCTATTTAAAATCTAATAATAAAAAATTTAAGAACTGCAGTGACCAAAAATATGCAAAATTTAATTTTTGGAAAAAATTACCATAAATTAAGCAATGTATTTAATGTTCTATTATTAAGAATGACGAATTCAGTTCTATGTAATCGTTTTCAATAACATCTTTGGAATTACTATTAAACATAACCAAATTAAGATTTATTGTTTAAGTAAAATATTATTTATACATGTAAAAAACAGATTTTTTTAGCTTTGAAATTGCTTTTTTAAAGCCAGATCTTTAAAAAATATTTTGAAAAAATAATACATATTTGAATTTTAAATTCAGTTTAAATATGGTGTTGTTGAATGCCAGGTAGTTCAACCTAAGTCCTTTGCCACTAGAACAGTATATACATAAAAGTTTCAACATTATCTAGGATGCCTACTATACTACATTTTACAGTATTGCAAACATAAAAATCATAGTCTTCTAAGCTAAACTTCTTTTATTTCAGGGTATTTTATAAACATGACAAGTTAAAATGTCATGCTAGTACTTATTATAAAATTATGTTTTTTTAAATCAATTATTTAAATTAATTTACATGTATAAATGTTTCCTAACACAAAACTTTTTGGAGTAATTAATAATACTTCTACAAATATACAAATGCTAAATTATTGAAAGCAAACTTATAACAACAGTTCTCTCATTTGATATAGCTGACATAACACCTCAGCTTAAACCATAGCTCACAGCTCACCATCATAAAAAGCTACATAGGTAGCACCTACTTTTAGGTGATGGCTTACCATTGTATAATTATTGATATGTAAGCATTGTAAAAATTTATTAAAATAAACAAAACAAATTAATTCCTATTTATAAGAGAATGCAACATTAAAATATGCTACAAAAGAGTATTACTTTAACTTAGAAACACTGTATAAAAAAAATTCTACCTAAAATATAAAAAAAAAAACATTGTTTAAGAAAATACCAAACAAATTTACATTTTTTTTTAATTGTGCACATTCAAAAACATATTACATCTTTTAATTAAAAAAGACCATTTCCCTTTTTTAAAATATGGAAATTTGCATTAATTTGGACAACATACAGGAATTTTCCAGATTTACTTTCAAGTGAAAAACAAATAAGGAACAGTAGCTATTGAAAACCCTTCTAGAAAGGATCATGTATATCATCATTATGGTAGAGGTACAGCATGTAGTCTAATTAATAATAATAAAACATAAAAATTCTTGTAAAATATATTTTATAATTATGCCCCCTCCCAGAATGTGAACTCTCTTTATAGTTAGCAATACTTTAAAAAAATTTTATAATCTTATGATGAAAAAAGAAAAAAATATATATATTTAAGAATACTGGACACGCTTTATAGAAAAACAGTGGAATAGAAAATTGATTTTTTTGAAAGGGAGAAGGAGGATTAGTTTTAAAAAATAAATAAATAATAATTACAAAAGTGACAAAAAATAATTTTCTAAAGAAAATGTAAAGGAAACAAGAGATGGCAATGGGACCACTCAAATTTTCTAAAATTGTGCATGAAACATATTAGAAGCCCTTCGTCTTTCAAGGGAAACCAACATATAATTTGAAAAAAAAAAAGCATCATATGATTTGATTAATATGTCGTTTCTTACCACTGTTTACAAATTATGAATGATTTTTTAAAATGAGTAATCTCAAAGTTTCAGAATATAATAACCCCTGAGAAACAGATACCATAAGTTAACTTAAGAGTTAATGTTAAAAAAATATTTTCAAAACAATATTAAGAAAAAATAAAAATAGTACTTTTGGAATTATGCATGTACTACAAAAAGATACTATCATTCTTTTAAATGTTAACTTCTAACATGTATAAAAATTAATATAAGTTTTTGAATTAAATGTTGAAATTTTTTAAGCAAAAATCACTGCTTCAAGTACTGACAGTTACAAGATTAACTAGAAGAAAAAATAAAGTAAACTCTACAAAATTATCCACAAACTATAATTAGTTACCAATTTGCCACAAAAAAAATAACAGCACAGTGTTGTTTAAAAGTTTAATAACATAATTAATAATAAAATGAAATCAGAAACAATACACATATTCATTTATTTTACATTTGAATTGCTTTCAAATTATTTCATATACATACAAAATTATTCATAATTTAATTTGCATTTAATGTTGCATAGTCAAATTACATTTGATAATAATAATCTATTTTCATATAAATAAAACTATAAAAAAGCACTTATTTTACTTCTTTATTCTTTTTACAATATTAAAGCACGAGTTCCAATAAAAAATCTAAAATATATACAAGTAATTTTGGGATTATTGTTAATTCCTCTGAAGAAAAGCTCTTCAACTTTGCCGAATGTTCCAAAGATAATCCTTGAAAACTTCTTAAGCAACGAAATTTTAATTAAAAATTAAGCTGCTAATTGAGCATTAATATTGTAAATTAGATTTAAAAAATTTTATTGCATAATGAATGATAATTTTAAGATAAATATTTAACTACTTTATTTTACAACTTTATATTTACTACATCTACTTTTTTTTTGGTTTCAATATCCACATTTCCTCCTAGATATTTTACATTTTTCAAAATTTTAAACAAATAAATAGTTTGCAATGTCGATGGTTGCAATTTCATAACCCAAATACAATTCTGCATTTAAAAATTCTATTAAATAATTTCTTAGAAACTGCTCCATTTTGTTGAGCAAAATAAACTGTTTTGGTCCTGTTGATTTTTCTTGTGGTTGTAGTTTTTCAAGTTGAATATTATTAAACTTGTCCTTGTTGCTGTAATTAAATTCCATGTTGCTTAATATTAATGTGAAATTAGTTTTATCATATGTAGAAATGAATAATATTTTTTCAGGCACTGGTCGATTTTTGTACATTATCCATATGATGAATGCCAAGTTTACATCAATTAGACAAAACAAATGAGGTTGTATTTATAGGAGTTATTTTTCAAACCAATGCTTTATTTTATGTTACTTTTCAAATGAACTAGTACTTTTGAATATTACTTTGACATTTCAAATATATTTGTTTAATTTGACATTTATGTTAATCATGATATATTTTTGTTTACTTTACTCAAAATGACCAAATTGTTTTTTAATTATATGAATATTAATAAATTAAAAGAAAAATATGTGTTAAATTAATTATATAAAAACAAAGCTACTAGAAAATTTGTATAAATATATTTTTTATTGTATAGTAAAGAAAAAATTACCTCTGTTTATGTCTCGTCAACAGGTTCTTTCTTCCTCGGGTTTATGGCACATATCTGTTCTTTTACTTGAAAGGTGGTGATGGCGTGCCGGTAACTATAATATATTTAGTAAAGATATTAAAAATAATATATTTAGTAATATTTAATAATTATTAGTATATATTTAATATATTTTTATTTACCATTTATCTGTTAATAAGAAAGTAAAGACATCATTGATTCGATGATCGGTATTCTACTTTACTAATGTTACTTGTTGTTGTAATGTCTACTAATGTTACCTGTCTTATAACTAATAACAAAACTGAAATTATAATAAGATTTCAATAAACGTACTTACCAATAAAACTATATGTTGAACTGTATTTAAGTAAAGACAATATACTCACACACATACCGACTGAAGACTGTCGAAAAATGGCATCGTCTTGACTTCACTTGACGTGATTTTGAGATTATGCTCGCGTTAGCTGCTTTATCTCAATTTATCCAATTACTCTCGAGAGGAAATCAGTGGAAAAGAATTAATAAATGAAAAAGAAAATACTAATGAAAACAGATTTTCATATAATCAGTGAACTTCACCTGATTCCAAAATTATGAAATGGAAGGGTCCGAAATGAGGTGTCGTGCTGTACTTCTGTCACGAAATAATACTGTAATGTTAGTATACTCGGAAAATCGCAATGAAAAAATAAAACTAACAACTAAGCAATTTTTCGTAGAAAATTAATTAGTGTAACGGTTTTGTAATACGGTTCATTGCTCATATCAAATTAACCAAAAATAGGAGAGGATTTTATATCCAAATGCTTGTTTAAGTTTTTCTCTTTGTACATCATATTTGGTACATTGGAATAGAATGTGTTCTTCGGTTTCAGGTTTTTTTGCATCGTGAGCACATTGGAGAAGACGTTAATCCAAATCTATGGAGTCTGGTTGTAGAAGGATATGTTTTGGTGCGAAATCTGGAAATTAATACTTCTTTTCTATTGATAGGTAAAAGACGATGAATTAATTTGATGCTATTTAGATGCAACAGATCCATTGCGTATTTACTTTTGTTCCATTGTTCATTTGAAGTTTGAAATATTTTCTCTTTTTGATGGTAGATGATGTCTTCCGGAGAAATCCAATTTAAAATTATTGTGTCTGACGCGGTTTTTGCCAAAGAGTCTGCTTGTTCATTTTCCTGTATGCCAACGTGACCTGGAGTCCAAATGAATTGTAAAGATAATATGGAATTTAGGTTTTGTTTGAGTTGATTTCCTAGCAATTTGGTTACTCTTGTGGATTTAAAATTGCAATTTTGAAGAGCTCGGAGAGCAGAGAGACTATCTGATAAAATAATGTAATGATATTATTTGAGTACATACGTGGAAATTGATAATAGCAGTGCCAGAGTTTCTCCTGTAAAAATACTATTATAATTAGAGATTGTCCCAGATGAATTTTCCTGTGTGAAAAAATTAATGCAAGAAATTCAGTGTTTGGTGAGAGATTTGGATGCATCGGTTGCTAAAATTACTTTATTTTTCCAATTTTCCTCTTTATATTGTTCAAATAAATTCTTGATTAAATGGTGTGGGAGTTGTTTGGTTTGAAAGGGTAAATCATCGAGATGAAAAGAAATTTTATCATGTTTGTCAAAGGGATGAAAATTGGGAATGAGAGAGGAAGGGGTGATGTGTGAATTTTTCAAAAGGTCTGCGAAAAATGTTTGGAGAGAAATTGGATGTTTTAAACGGAGAGAATAATTCTTCAATTTGAGAAAATGAGAGAGGGGTGAGGATGGATCAAAAGAGACGTGTTTAACAAAAAATCTTTCCGCTTACATTAACTGTCTTTGGAAGAGAGGGATTTGGCCGGCTTCTTTGTATAACACTGAAATAGGAGTCCATTTGGGAAGACCCGTTGCGAAACGTAAAGCGATATTGTAAACAATTGTGAGAATTTGGAGGTTGCTAGGACAAGAGGAAATAAAAATAGGAGAGCCATATTCCAAAATGCTACGAATAGTGGAGTTGACGATTTTGATAAGATGCCATGAACGACATCCCCAAGTGTTAGCAGCAATTGCTTTAATTGCATTGAGTTTTTTAATGGATTTCTTTTTAATGTAAGAAAAATGTCGTCTGAAATTGAGATTATGTGAAAAAATCGGACCCAGGATTCGAGTATGTTGTTTCTATGGAATATTAGTGTTATGAATTTGTAAATGAATATGTGGAATTTGTTTGCTGTTTGAAAAATTTACGGCTTCGCTTTTTTCGAGTTGGAGAATGAAGTTCCAAGTATTACACCATTGGGAGATTTTATGCAGTGAAAACTGGAGATTAGAGAGAACTGTTTCTAGTTTATTGTCACTGCTGAAAAGAAAGATGTCGTCAGCATAAATAAGGCATTCAGTATGATTAGGGATGATTTCAAATAAATCTCTCATATAGATTGTGAAAAGGAATGCGCTGAGAACACAACCTTGTTGCACGCCCTGTGTGGAAAACAATTTCATCGATACAGTGTTTCTCCATTTGACATTAAAATTCCTGTTGTTGATGAAATTGTGTATCCACTTTGCTGCTGTGCCTTTAATTCCAAACTGTAAAAGTTTGTAAATTAGTCCGTCTCTCCAAACGGAGTCATAAGCAGACGATAAATCAAGTTTTATAAAGATAAAAAACTTTTTCATATTCTTGGCTTCAACTATTTTATGATGAAGAGATAAAGTGTACATACAGTCTTTAAAGGGAATGAATCCGGAATGATTAAAATGAAATTTTTTGAAATCTGAGAATTCGAAGGAGTCTCTTGAGAAAGATTCTTTCGAAAATTTTACTTAATATGGAAGTTAGAGCTATTGGGCGATTGGATGCAACTGAACTGTTATCTTTATTTGGTTTGAGGATCGGAATGACTTGAGCGGTGAGCCAATCTTCCGGTATGTTGCCCGAGATCCAAATATTATTAAAAATGTGTAAGAGTTGATGAAGATAATAATCGAGAAGAATTTTGATGAATTTAGCCGGAATTCCGTCATATCCCGGTGAAGTATTGGGAGTGGATTTAATAGCATTTGTAAGTTCAACGAAAGAAAAAGGATTATTGTAATCATGAGGCGACTCTTAAGAAAAATCCAAAGGAATAAAATGAATAGCGGAAGATTTGTTGAAGTGGGCTGCCAAGAGATTAGCTTGTTGGTCAGCATCTGAAATGATGGAATTGTTGCTGGTGTGAAAGATTCTATTATTTTCTGGAGTATCCTGCCTGTTGTGAATTGCTTTTATGATTTTGTAAATTCTGCCATTAAATCCTGTAGAATCGCAAACTGAGTTCCAATAATTTTTTTTTAGTTGAGAGATAAGTCGACGAAGAGTAGCTGAAGTTTTTTTATATGCGATCCAGAGATCCCTGGAAAGTTGGGTTCGAGCTTTATGTAAGAGATTTCTTTTGTGACGGAGGAGATTTTCGCATCTTGAATTCCACCAAGGTTGAGAGGATTTATGTGAAATAAGTCGTTTTTGAGAATTACTATGCAACTGGTTAGAGAGAAAACTTTGTAAATCAGGATATGTTCGAAATGTAGGTAAGGAATGTTGATGATCCTGGATAGATTGAATAAGATTAGGCCAATTAACGGTTTGTCTATATATTTTAAGTTGGTGACTGATTTGGAAATACAGTTGAGTTGGTAAATGATCGCTATCTAATGGATCGGAATGTACGCGGAAAGAAATGTTAGGGTAAATATCAGCACTTGCGATGGATAAATCAAGAAGAGAGGACGATGAAGGTGTAATGTGAGTATGAGTGCTAGTATTAAGAATGGTGTAATGGTTGTCAAGAATCCAATTTATAAAAATTTCGGAATTGTTGTTAACAGAAGATGAACCGAGAACAGGATGTTGAATATTGAAGTCTCCAAGGATAATAACCGAGAAAAGTAGGGATTGCTTCAAGCCATTCAATGGTGAATTCGCCTTTGGGAGAATAAATATTGACTAATGAAAAAGACTTACGATTGAGATGGATCGAAATTGCTTGAATTTCATTATCCGATTGTGGAAGATTGAGGAAATTAATAGAGTTACAAGAAAAAGAAGTATCTATTGCGATCATCAAACCTCCCCTTCTAGTGTTGTTTGATATGTTTTTTCGATCTGTTGTTTCATTATTGTTGAGAAAAGTTTCTTGGATTACAAAAATATGAGCAGAGTTGAAAAATTTCAAAAGCCATGGTTTTTTTGCTCGAATGCTTCTTGCATTCCATTGAACGATGTGTAAATTATGAGAGATCATTGGAAAAGAAAATTGAACTGAACTAGTTAAAACATTTACCAAAAATAAAGAGTCTTAGAATTGTACTATGTTTTTGTGTCTGACTGATCAGAATGTATTTGAGGGAAAGAAATAGCATTCTGTACATTTCGTTGTTCTGAATAAAGAGAGATGGAGCTATCAAGTTCCTGCAAAAATTCGGACCCGTATTTTTTCGGTTTAGTTTTCTTTTTTTCTTTGATAATTGGGTTGTTGTCAAAGGATGTGAAAGTCTTTTTAAAGTTTGACTGATGGTATTAAGTGCTTCTGTAAAATTGGTGGTTAGTTGTTGAAGTGATTCTTGAAAGGATGCGGCCTGAGCTTGGCAAGCGTCTATAATTAATTGTCGCGTATCTAGAGAATGTTGTTGAAGAATTTGTGTTATCTCCTCTTTGGTGATGAAGCCGGAATTCTTGATAGAGGCTGTTGTAAGTTGTGATGCGTATGTTTCTGCATTTTTTGGATCATATGCTCTCCGAGCCTCTATGAAGGATAATCTGTTGAGTGTTTTGAATTTGAGAAATTTCTCCTCTGCCTTTCGTTTTGGGTATGTTAAGTCTGTGGCAGCATGGTTGTCTCCGCACTGTACACACTGAAGAATTTGTGAAGTGCAAGTGGAGACATTGTGAGGGCTACTATATCGTTCGCAGGCTAGATTATTTTTACAAGAATGAGTTGGAGGAGTAAATGAAAAGCATTTCCTACACTGTCGCGGTTTATCAAAGAACAGAGAAATCTTCTGTCGCGTTAGCCATATTTTGATATATTCCGGCAAAATAGTGCCGAGAATAGTTACTAATACTGGGGAAGAAACCGATGGTTTTTTAATATTAACGATTTAAACGATTTTTTTAACGATTTAATATTAACGATTTTAATATTAACCGATGGTTTTTTAATAATGTTTCTTGCTTATCAATGTGTATATATCCAAGAGTTTTTGCAGTGGTGATGACCGCAGTATCATCTGCGTATATTCCTAAAGAGATGTTATTGATCTGCGGTATGCCACTGATAAAAAGATTAAATAAAATTGGCCCAATTAAGGACCCCTGCGGGAAAAATGGCGTTTTTATGTTCTGCTTGGTTATTTATATGAATCCGTTGGCGATTGTGTAATCTATTGGTTTAGAAATTCTGTTCTAGTCAAATTTCTTTTTGGAAATGGACGACTCTTTAAAAAAATTTGTAGTACCGTTAAATATTTTGTGACGTCACAGTAATTCCGATTGGAACAAAAATTTTAAATACTTTTTTTGAGAACACTAGATTTTTTTAGTACAATTTTACGTAGAATTTTTATAGAAATCTGGTAAATTTATTTTTTATAATTCATTTTATTCGAAAGTGCTTCAAAATTTATTTCACAAGTTCTGAAACAATAATTCTTGGTACTTACGTACTAACGGTACCTTGGCGATAGACTTGGCGTTTTTAAGTGTCGCCAATGGAACCCCTGCAGATTTGGCGGTTTTTCAGTGGCGCCAATACAGTAACCCCTGCAGATTTGGTGGTTTTTCAGTGGCGCCAATGCAGTAACCCCTGTAGATTTGGCGCTTTTTAAGTGGCGGCAATTTTAACGGCTGTAGATTTGCTGAGTTTCGACGCCATATTGTTGTGATACGAAAATGCGTATTTGGGATTTGCCTGAAACGGAGCACGATGCAATTTTATTTTTCCAGGAGCGAAATATTTTACCAAAACAACGAAAATGTCCCAATTCCCATGACATGAAACTTTATTTTGGTGAACGTAAGTTTTGGAAATGCAATTTCAGTCAGTGTGCTCATCGTGTGGGATTCCGAAAAGACAACTGGTTTGAAGGAAGCAGAATTCCATTTCGTACAGCTTTGAGATTCATATACTGCTGGTGCGAGAAGTTGACGTCGATTAAATTTTGTGAAAAGCAACTTGATATATCGGATAAAACTGTTATAGATTTGAACAATTACATGCGTGAATTATGTGTCTTGGATATGGTGAATAAACCAAAAAAAAAAGGTAGGTGGACCAGATTGCATTGTGGAAATTGATGAATGTTAATATTGCTAAACGTAAAAATCGTTGTGGTCGGCATTTTTAAATCGTTTTGATTTTAAATGAAGCGTTTTATATATTTTATTGTTTTGATTTTAAATGAAGTGTTTTATATATTTTATTGCTTTGAATAAAAATATTTTGAAAGCGTTTTGATTGTTTTTTTTAAGTGTGGATTGGCGCCACTTAAAAACCGCCAAATCTGTACCGGCGGTTGGCGCGTTTTCACTAATTGTCGCCAAGGTACCGTTAGTACTTAAGTACCTAACTCTTCTTAAGAAAAAACACAAATATCATTTAAACATTAGCACTTCATTTTTAATAGGAGACCTTGTATTACTAATGCTTTAAAAGAATTTTTAAAAAACGGAGCATGAAAAAAATTTCAACTTTAACGAAGACTGGAAGAATTTGTTAATATTGCTTTCGAAATAAACAAACTATAAGAAAATTTAAAATTTAATCCTTTAGAAAAATTAAATTGACATTTTGAAACTAGTACCTTTCGAATTTGGCTAAAAATCAACTTATAACTATTAATTTAGAAATAAAATAATTTCGATTAAATATTACTGCTTTTTAAAAAATTTTACATAATGAAAGTAACTTAAACAATATTATTTACTTATTTAAATTGTAATAAAATATTAATTCATTATTAAAAAATAATTAATTCATTATGAAAATTAAATTAATTCATTATAAAATTTAATTCTATAATAAATTTAGAAAAAGAATATTATAATAGTAAGTGTTATATTTTTTATCTTCAAGTGCCTGATAATTTGAAACCAGTAGTTCTTGATTTTAGCTGAAGATTGACAAACAATTTATAACTATTAATTAAAAAATTTTTAATATCGATTAAATGTTACTGCTAGTTTTAAACTATTTATAGAATGCAAACATACTTAAACAATATAATTTAGTTAACTGCAATTCCTTAATAATTGCAATTTTTTATCTAACTGCAGTCAGCAAATTTTACAAATACTAATAATCCATATAATCCTATAAATACAATAAATTTTACTATCCATGCTAATCTTACTTACATTTATTCGTTTTTATTTGCCATTTATCTGTTAATAAGAAAGTAAAGACATCATTGGTACGATGACCGGTATTCTATTTTAATTCTAACTCTACTAATGTTACTTGTCTTATAACTAATAACAAAACTGAAATTATAATAAAATATCAGTGACAAATCTAAAATAGAAAATCTCTTTTTTATCGTTGCAACTATTCTATTCCATATACATACCCTTTTATACTACAGTAAAATGCTTTTTATAAATCTCAGTTAAATATATTATTTAAAAAATATTATTAATAAATTATGTTTATATGAAAATACAATTAAAAATGCTAGTTAAAAACACACGAAGTTTATTTATTTATAATTAAAAGCTAATTAATCGTAAATAAACAAAAATTTGATTTTTGAGAAAACTTAAATTGACAATTTGAAACTAGTAGCTTTCGATTTTGGCTGAAAATTGACAAAACAACTCATAACTATTAATTTAAAAATAAAATAAACTCGATTAAATATTACTGCTTTTTTACATAATGAATACTAACTTAAACAATAGAATAATTATATTTCATCTTTATTTCACAAGTTCTGAAACAATAATTCTTCTTAAGAAAAAACACAAATATCATTTAAACAACATTAGCACTTCATTTGTAATAAGTAGACCTTGTTGGGAGACCCCTTTCGTGTCTTTAAGTGACTAACAATTTGAAACCAGTAGCTCTAGATTTTAGCTGAAGATTGACAAACAATTTATAACTATTAATTGAAAATTTTTTAATTTCGATTAAAGTTATTAAAAACTATTTAATGTCGATTCTTATCTGTCAATAAGAAAGTAAAGACATCATTGATCCTATGATCGGTATTCTACTTTAATTCTAACTCTACTAATGTTACTTGTCTTATAACTAATAACAAAATTTAAATTATAATAAAATATCAGTGACTGTATCAGTGACAAATCTAACAAAGAAAATCTCTTTTTATCGTCGCAACCATTCTATTCCATATGCATACCCTTTCATACTAGAGTGAAATGCTTTTTAGAAATCTCTCACTTTTCTCAGTTAAATATATTATTTAAAAAATATTATCAATAAATTATGTTTATATGAAAATACAATTAACCGTAAATAAACAAAAATTTAATTCTTTAGAAAACATAAATTGACAATTTGAAACGTGTAGCTTTCGATTTTAGCTGAAAATTGACAAAACAACTTATAACTATTAATTGAAAAACAAAATAATTGGCATTAAATATTAATGCTTTTTTAAAGCTTTTTACATAATGAAAACTACAATAAAATAATTATACTTCATCTTTATTTCACAAGTTCTGAAACAATAATTCTTCTTAAGAAAAAATACAAATATCATTTAAACATCATTAGCTAAGTTAGCTTAGTTATTGTCTTATAACTAATAAAAAAACTGAAACTATAATAAAATTTCAATAAACGTAATTACCAATAAAACTGTTGAATGAACTGGTTGCATATAAGTAAAGACAATATACGACGATCCTACATCAATCAGGGAAACTACAAAATACTCAAACACCCACCGACTCAAGACCGTCGACAACTGGCGTTTTTTTGTTCTGCTTTGCTATTTATATAAATCTGTTGGTGATTGCGTAATCTATTGGTTGCGAAATTCTGTTCTAATCAAATTTCTTTTTGTCTGCTTTTTCGGAAGCGAACTATTTTTTAAAAGAATTTGTAATACCATTATATATTTTGTGACGTCACAGTAATTCCGTTTAGAACAAACATTTTAAACATTTTTTGAGAACACTAGATTTTTTTGTATAATTTTATGTAGAGTTTAAATAGAATTCTGGTAAATATATTTCTTAGAAATTATTTTATAATGAAGAGTTTCAAAAATGAGACAAAATATGGTCACAAAAATATTAGGCCACTTTAAAACATGTGTGGAAAAAAACCCAGTTTATTTAAATAATTTTTACTATAAACCACATTTTTGTAATAAATTTTTGATAGAATTTTTTTTGTAATAATTTTTTTAATTGAATATTATTATTGTAGCGGTTTATTAAATTTTCTCTATTTGGTACCTAAACTTTTCGATAGAAATTATAGTTATTTTCTTTTTTCGTAAATTGGAATAGTATAAGAAATTACACAAATAATGTACACAATTGAATATTTGAAAACTGAAAAAATAGTGTTTTGATTAACATTGACAAGTGTTTACTTTTAGTTAATGAATTATTTAAAAAACCGACATGAAGTTTAAGTTACATAACGTCTTACTTCTGGCCATTATTTTATCCAATCATCTATTTATTTATTCCTCTGTATATATATATATATATATATATAATTATTGTTGTTATTTCTTATCCCACTTGGCTAACCAAGCCCACGAGCCCATACGTACTCATGAAGGGGAAGGAAGCAGCTTCTGTTGTGATGGAGCACCCGTAGGTAGAAGTCTGACTTTGGCTCCGTGACGCTCTTACAGTCATAGGAGACAGGGACCTACGGCTTAAAGTGGATTCCGAACCACTACAAACATCCATGGCACCGCCGGAATTCGATCCCGAAACCTGTGGCACCGAGCGCCAGAGCGCTAGACACTCGGCCATTCAGGTCCCAAATTTGTGAATGCCAACGGCACGCGGTGTTCCCAGGTGGTCACCCACCCAAGTACTGACCGCACCCAATGATGTTTGACTTCGGTGATCTAACGAGAACCGGTATATTCAGCATGGTATGGCCGTTGGCAAAATATATAATTATACACTCATGTCCATAAATTAAGGATAATGAAGTTCAGGCAAAGAAAGAGACAGAAGCAAAACAAATTTGACTTATTTGTAAAGTCTATTTATTAAACAAAAGGTAAAGAGCAAAAA
This sequence comes from Caerostris darwini, assembly GCA_021605075.1. NCBI lineage: Eukaryota > Metazoa > Arthropoda > Arachnida > Araneae > Araneidae > Caerostris > Caerostris darwini. The sequence continues at coordinate 281,610 of BPLQ01014799.1, forward strand.
AGATGCTATATGTTTGACATAATTAATAAAAATTGCGATTTTTTCTCCCTCGAGCAAATTTCAAAAGAGAACCTATTTACAAAAAACAGTATAACATGGTTAGTATGATGGTTAATATGGAGTATGTCTCCCAGACGATGCAATACAGGCCTTACAACGCCTAGGCATGCTGAGTATCAAATTATCAATCTGATCTTGGGGAATATTACACCACTCATCAAGCAATGCCCTCCGAATTCCGGTTGACAGGTGGGAGGGGGTTGACGGGCTGCAATTCGTCGGCCAAGCATATCCCACACATGCTCTATTGGATTCAAGTCCGGTGAGTATGCTGGCCAATCCATAAGGGTGATATCCTCCAATTGAAGGCATTCGTCTACAATGTTTGCACGGTGAGGACAGGCGTTGTCATCCATAAACAGAAATTCAGCACCCATGGCGCCCCGAAACAAACATACATGTTGTTCCAGAATGACATCCCGATAGATGTGGCCTGTCATCATTACACTCTGAACATGCAGGTCAGTTCTGGAACCAAGAATAATTCCTCCCCAAACGAGCCATCCTGCACCACCGTAACGGTGTCATTCATTGGTGTTCTCTTGGTGGTAACGGGTACCTGGCGCTCTGCATATGAAAGTCCGGCGAGAATCAGACTGCAAACTAAACCTGGACTCGTCGGAAAACATCACACCAGACCACTGTTGCGGTGTCCACAATGCATGCTCTCTACTCCAGGTTAATCGCAGGCGACAGTGAGTTGCGGTAAGTGGAACAGACCTGACAGGCCTACGAGCATATAGACCAATGTGCACTAAGCGTCTGTACACGGTCTGCCTTGAAACTGTCGTACCGGTAGCTGAAGAGAGCTGACGAGGCAGGTCTGATGCTGTGCTCCGTCTGTTTCTTTTGGCAGTAACTGCTAAATACCGGTCCTCATTCGGCGTTTTAACTCCGTTGCGATCTGTGCTGTGACATCTACTCACATTACCATCATCTTGGAATTGTTGCCAAAGCCTGGAGATGACACTCTGGGCGATTCCAAGTTCCTCGGATACTTCCAGCTGGGTACGTCCACATTCCAGTCGTCCGATAATTCTACCACGTAAAAAATCATCCAAATGCTTCCTTTGTGTCATAACTATGCGGTTATTGCACTGAAAGGCTTTTAAAGCGCTTGTGAACAACTTTACTTCTTTGCCACCCTTCCTTATATACCCCTTTCTTACACTCTCGTCATTGTGACGTACTATCTGCGCCATCTGGTGGTTTCCTGTAATTTGCATATTCTTCTTCAAGATGTGTGTGATAATTCTACAGGTGAAATTTTTATTTTAGAGTTCAATATCTGTGTGATTATGAATTATCCTTAATTTATGAACATGAGTGTAGAATATATATATATATATATATATATATATATATATATAGAAGAGCAAATTGATTTGAAAATTATTGGGTATATGCGGATTACATTAAAAGTTAGTTTGAAAGCTAGGGTTCAAATTTTAATTACTACAACTGCCGAAGAAAAAAATGCTGTGTCTTGCTAATAAGTGATTTAACTAGATGAAAATTCAATTCCAAGCGGAAAAAATACAGAATATATTAATTACAGGAATGAGAGGAAACATGCAAATTTTAAGGCATGAGAAGAAATAGTATACGGACGTAGCTCACGCTCAAAAAATTATAGGTTTGGTGCTTGCAAACCGTCGATTTACAATTGGAGACTTTGATGCTGATGTTGTAATTTCAAAAGGATAGGTCAATTCCATTTTGGGCCTTAAACGCGTCAAATCTCGATTGGTACCGAAAACACTGAATGCGCCAGCTCACACTACATTGATTCTTCGTGACGTTTTCGCCAAAAATGAAACCCATATCGTTCCAAAACCACCGTATTTTCATCGTGCGACTTCTGGCTATTCTTTAAACTCAAAATACCGCTCCGGAGACACCGTTTTGAGTCGATTGAAGAGATTCAACGTGAATCGCTTTGAAAGCCATCCCTACCGATGTCTTTTTAGCATGCATTGAGGATTGGAAGAAAAAGGGGGCATAAGTGCATTGTGTCCGGAGGGGATTACTTTGAAGGCAATGAAGTAAATATGAAAGAATAAATAAAGGGTTTTTGAAAACAAATGATTGGCCTTACTTTTTGGGCACAGTAGTAAGTATGTTGAGTAATTTGAAAAAGAAAGAAATGAATAAAACTTCAGATGAAATAGATCATAATATCTTAACAGTTGAACAAGAATTAAAACATATCAAGTACAACTAGTACTTGAAATAAAAAGTGAAAAAGAAATAATAACCTCAGAAAGAAAAATCTCTGCCGATAACATTGACCAAAGTTGCCATAAGTACATTGCGTCCGGAGGGGATTACTTTGAAGGCGATGAAATAAATTTGGAAGAATAAATAAAGATTTTTTGAAAAAAAATAAAAATTGGTCTTACTTTTTTGGCACAGTAGTAAGTGGTGAAAATATATATAGCTTCATAAATATAGCATAGCTTTCAAAACAATTTCTTGTATCAAAATTAATATAAAAAGTACATTTGAAAAGTAGTTTCGGTAACATTACTATGAAATATATTATCTTGATAATATACATTCTTGCTAAAATTACATTTTTCATTATTTTTAAAATAGTGTTACTACAATTCATTAAATATATTGCTAAATATATACATTTGAGGAAAATGAACCTCAACCATAATGCTATCTTGGAATTTCACTAGAAAACCAAATGTAGAGTTAAATTAACAACGAACTGTTGTTCTGAAAGTTTTGAAATTAAATTCGAATTCCTCGTCCATCCAAATAATTTTCAGGACGATTAGATCAAAAGCTGTTTTTTCTGAAGGAGTCAAGGTGTTTTGTCCCACTGTACGACAATCTGGTTACAAGTTGTAAAATTTTCTTCCAACATAAAACACAAAAAATGGACTAGTTGCTCTTGAAAGTTCTCTCGGAAGGCATTACTCAAATATTCCCTCTTATAACTTTTGTTTATCTGATCCCATGTAGTCACGCTGAACTACATAATCTACCATGCCAGTGATAAATGACTTTAAGGTGTAATGTTCAGCGTTAGCTTTTTAAAAAGAAAAAAGTGTTTGTATTCTTATTAATTCTTATGAAGATATTCTTATAGCATATAATATATATATATAATATTCATTTAATATTTTTAGTATTATGATAAACATGTAGTGTGTGTGGAACTTCAATTTTTTTATTTGTTATTCAAATTTTCTTGTCCTCTTTCAAATTTTATAGTATTGTGATCTAGTCGATCGCTAGATTAATGTATTCACTTCATCTTTATATTTATTCTGCTGTTAAAATTTAATGAAAAGTTTCTCATTTTTGCAAAATTTAATTATTTTGGTTTTTACTATATACTTTTAAAATACTGGAGAGGTAGTTAAAATTAAACTAATTATGGAATTTTTCTAATTCTTGGTCATTAAGTAATTTTTTGTATTCGTATTCAATTATTGCATTTTTCGTTGCTCCACTCCCAAACCTGGGATTATGTAGGCCCTACCAGTTAAAAAGGTGAGGAGGAACATTGGTGAGTTTCATGTTTACCAAGAATAGTACACCGACTGGTATGACAGTGCCTCCTGGGAGGACTCTAAGGGTAATAACCTTGTATTTGCATTCATATGGGAAAAATCAATAGGCATCCTGCTTATTGATGGTTTATACACATTGTCCCAATCGCCAATGGGTCTACTTGTTTCTAAAATCCGGGATTGCAACAATGTCGCCAGAAGCTTCGAGTCTCTGCCTTCCTGCAAGCTAGTTGAGCATGTTGCCACTGAGCCACGAGTCAGATTTAGTATAGCAGAAAATATTTAAACTAGAATAAAATATTCTTACAATGAAATTTTTTGTTTTAGAGCTATTACCATGCAAATAATGTTCAAAGTAAACCAGAAATACTAAACCACAGATTTACTCCAAAATACTTACCGAACGAAGTAGATTAAAATAAAATGAGCAGAATAAATAAAGACGAAAATAAAATTTAAAATTGTATCAAAATAATTTTTTTATTTGCAAGTTACAATAATTAAGCAAATATATAAAAAATAATCCATTCTGTTTTTAAAGAAAATGAAAATTGATCACAGTAGGGGCTTTGCAGGTAAAGGAGGAAGGCAGGCTAGAAATTTTCAGCTATTCATTTTCGTTTGAGTAACTGTTTACTGGCACTTCGTACTAGATAAAGCCCCTTTTCGTTATGCGGATATGGTGATACGTAATAACAATTCTGCAGTGTGTCTTTTTATAACAATACTCATAGAATTTATTAAGAGAATACAATAGTTTTTGTATATTTTTCTGTTCATTGTTTCTAAGAAACAAATATACGAATTCGTGACGAATATTAATAACTCAGAAGTCAACATTTTAAGATAAAATTGAAAGAATAGAAAATTTTCTCTAAAAGCCTTCTTCTTCTGCCAAGTATATTAGGTTAGTTTCTCTAAGATTTCCTTCAATTTCAATTTATCAGTGTCTTTACTTTCAATTATATCGTTCAATGGGATATGTTCTCCATTAACTCTTTCAACAACTTTCCATGGGCCAGGGTTGTCTATATACCTTTCCTTTAATTCGTCAATTATTTCAGCCCACACTATATTACTTGTAAAATTTTCATAATTTGGATTTCTTTCCCAAAATGAAATAGCCCATCTTTTGAGAAGTTTATAACTTTTGTGACCTTCGCACACTTTGCATTGGGAATCCGTTATTGTTATACTTGCATATTTATCTTTATAATCGTCTGCAGATGTAAAACAATCGCTAGAGTCATAACATTGCTTATTGTCCAATTCTGTACTACTATTTATGCCAGATATATCAAATTTAGCATATTTACACTTTATTAATAAGATGAGTATTTCAACAAGTTTTTCAGAATTTTCAATAATTCCATCATACAATTTGTATTCTTCATGTTCAGGCTTTAACTATTCATCATTTGGATCTAAATCTAATTCAAAATCCCGGGGAGTTTTCCATACAAGGTGCCATATTAAAACTGACTTGTTTTCGCACCCCCACACCTCCAAGTCCCGCGCCAAAAAGGGGGGAACTATCTGTTTATCGCCTTTCTTAGAGGTCGCCAATAGACTAAATTTGGCGAAAAAATCCCGGGGCACCTCCACTGTCATGTGTAAAAACTTATTTTGATACATAAAATGAAAGGTAACATTCACGTTTTTCAATATTGCTAAATAATTTACAAGAACAAATTTTTGAACTTCAGCCGATGAGGGCAATTTATTAGATACATATTTATTTTTAAACAACAAAAAGATTTGAAATAAATAAAAATATTAACCTTTAGTATGAATATTTAATACAAAAATTCATTAACTACTGAAATAAATTGCAAAAACTATGTTTTTGCAAACATTAATAAGCTGCAATTGGATAATTTATGAAAAAACATAGTATAAATCTAAAATTCAAGTTAAAAAAGTATTATGGTCTGATAAATTGTGTCAACAAATATACAAATTTTAAAAAGAAAAATATACCTCGACCATACCTGAAAATATTAACATATACTCTGTTTTGATTTTATTTAATCTTTTTAGAATATAAACTTAATTCTCACTTCCATTATTGCTCCTGAATATTTTCAATACAAAAATGTCAGATTATTTTGAGAATTTTTACTATTATATTAATATTGGAAATCACTAAACTACTTTGAACTACTACTAATAATATAGCAATTATGAAAAAAAATTTAATTCATTGTCATTAATGTTTAAATTGAGTTCCCCGGTTACAGTTATTGTTTTTGGAGCTTATTTGCCACTTTAAAGCAAGGCGAAAAATTCCTTGCAATGGGGTGTTTTTCAAGATAACCTTTTGTGGGAAATTGGGGGATGGAGAAATTAAATAGTTCCTGGAATACCATTATAAATTCTTGTTACTATTCCCTTACAGTTGGTTCTTAGAATGAGAACGGGAAAATCTACATAAGAAACGAACTAGTTCAGTGAATACCATTAGAATCAAATCATACATATCACACCAATCATTTGCCATATATAAAATTATTTTATACTTCTTTTTCTTTTTAAAATATCGTTTAGGATTGTCAACATAAATCTGTCACATAAAATTTAATAATCATTAAATTCTATTATATTTCTTGGGGAACATCATGCATTATTTATTTAAGTTTTTCAATTGCTACTCATTTTGCTAAAAAAAAAAATATTTTAAATATCTGTGCACTTCAGAAAATAAATTAAATATACTAACAATGGAATTTTATACAAATGCAATTTTTTATTACAATATTTCATTTGGTAGTTTTAAGTTTCATAAAATGTTATAAAAGCATAAGAGAAAAGAGTTAAAAGTGTATAAATTTCTCTAAAATTGGAAAAAATAAACACAGTAAAAAATAAATACTGTTGTATGTTTCAGCTTTCAATCATATTGCATGATTTCAACACATTGCTTATAAGCTTATAGGTTATGGGGGTTATATTTTTAAAAACAACATGCATCACGTGACAACGGAGGGTTTTAGAAAAAGATTTCTACATTTTATTTATTTTTTTGTTGCGGAACGAAATTCACTGTTTAGATTTTCTGCGTCTAAAGTATTGTTTTAAATATGGCTGATATTTAAATTAAATGCTAAAGAAAGACTTTATACTTTTAAGTATTAATTGGACTTTTTTTTTTGCATAGAATTAATCTAGACTATTTTAAAGTAGTTTTTATTAAATATGCACAACTGTTATTAAGTTTATTTTTGAAATCTCTTTCCTAATGTGGCAAAGTTTCCTGATGGATCATTTACAGTTTTATAAATAATCAGAATACTCATACATTAATAACAAAAAAATCTGAAATTTTTGATACGATTAATTGATATTTTAATTATTAATCAGATTTTTCTGTTCTTATAAGTTCCATTTAAATGGTAAATAATAAAAAATAGTTAAAATTGTAATTGCCAACTATTCCTATAATATGATTTAATACATATTTTTTCTCTATTATCATAATCATTAATAAACTATAGGGAAAGTTTATCTCAAATTATTTGGAGCAGCAACAAACAATAATTTAAGATTTTTCTGAACAGAAAATTAGAAAAAATTGTTGAAACCTCCTTTTATTTATAAAAACGAAGCACTTTCGTTTTCCTGAATGCCTATGAATTATTCTATTACTGAGTGTGGAAAAGTAAACATTAGTTTTAAAAGTGGAAACTGACAATTACATGCTAGGAGTGCTAATTGTAGTAATGTCGAAATTAAATATACATGATGATGGTATAAATTAATCCATACTACTTTAATAACATTAACTTTAATAAAATTACAAAATACTAAAATAATACAAGCATTTTGCACTTAAAACAGCAACGAGTGATTCGAGCGATGCTTACAGATCGACTGCCGTTTTCCAACTGTCCTGATTGTGCTTTTCTGTTTCCCACCGTCTGTATTCCTCCGCGTAGCGACGTATCACACAGCACTTTTGTATACATCCGCATTGTTTGCGTTTCGCGGTGGGATCGCTACATTAGCCTCCCCCCCCCGTCCCCCAGTGATAGCGAGAGTTTTTCATTCATCACAAATATCTTCTATTAAAATGAACATGCCGGCCTGAACGTGTTACCTTTTTTGTTGGAATAATCTTAGTAGCTGGCGGAGTAGCTGTTGTGTATTCTTGTGATGATTCCTTAAGCACTTGATCGGTTTTGGAAGGTGAATTTTTCTCTTCTTTGGATATGTAGGCAGGTTTGAGACGGTCAATATTAACTACACTCTGACGACCATGGATAAGTAGTTTGAAAACTTTTTCACTTCAACTTAGAACTTGGAATGGTCCTTCGTAAGGTGGCTGGAGACCCTTCTTACCTTATTAATGGTGTCAGTCCTTAGGACTACGTGACTGCATGTTGACAGGTCTTTGCTTACAAATACTGCTCGATGCGCTTGTTGTCTAAGAGTCAGTGGCAACAATTCCTGCATAGTTTCTCTAAGCTTGCCCACGAAAGTAGCGGGGTCAATTGTACTAGATGATGGACTTAAAAATTCCCCAGGCAGTCGTATGGGAGTTCCGTACAACATTTCTGCTGTTGTTGCTTTTTGGTCCTCTTTCCATGCAGCCCTGAATCCCAGGAGGATAGTAGGAGCAACTGTACTCCGCTGGCTGGTACTGTGAGATCTGATTGCTGCCTTCAGCTGTCTGTGTAATCTCTCTACTTGGCCATTTCCGGCGGGGTGCTAGGGGCTTGTTCGATGACGGATGTTAATCCTGAAAAGTGCATCAGCAACTACATTGTCGATTCCTTTCATATGCTGAATATCTGTTGTGAACTGGCTAATGTAATCCAAGTGACGCAATTGCCTTGGTGAGCATTTGTCCTTTTCCTGCCTAAAAGCAAATATAAGTGGCTTGTGGTTGGTAAAAATAGTAAATGGACGACCTTCTACCATATGTCTAAAATACTTAACAGCCATGTATGCAGTTAACAGTTCCCTGTCATAGGCGCTGTAATTCCGTTGAAATGGTGAAAGTTTTTTTGAATAAAAACCAAGTGGTTGCCACTCTTTCTCAATTTGTTGATGCAAGGCGGCACCCATTGCTGTATCCGAGGCATCTACCACAATAGCCAAAGGTGCATTTAACACGGGAGGGTAAAGTGTGGCTGCGTCTTCCAAGTACTTTTTGCATTTCTTAAATGCAGTTACAGCTATATCAGTCCCATTGATCTTGGTTTTTTCATATTTTTTTACATCCGCTTTGTTTGCGTTTCGCGGTGGGATCGCTACACTAGTCAAATATACGCGAAACAAAGTTGCTTTGAGTGAAAAAGTATAATAATTAGTGTGGAATTTTTTTCATCTAATTTTTTTTTAGCGTCGTATCCCCTAAAATTTTAATTATTTCAGTTTGTAATCAATTGTAAGATCTTTTGCTGCTTTAGAGGAAGCTTCTCGAGTTTTTGAATTGGCAGCAAACGCTTCGCATTTAAACGTAAACCAGGAAAAGACGAAAAAATGCTTTCCTCAAGAAATATTTGTCGGGATACACATAATATTACCTTGGGCACTTACACTTTTGAATTTGTACTTAATTTTAAATACTTAGGATCAGAAATTAATCGTCATAATAATATATTATCTGAAATAAAAAACAGGCAAAAGGCAATAGTTCTGCCAATGTCTGCCAAAAAGGCATTTTATGGGTTAAAAAATATGTTTAAATCACAATATATATGCCGAAAAATTTAATTCTTGTCTTATAAAACCCTTGTTAGACCTTTTTTGAGGACCATTTGGGTATATTTCAGCGGAAGATTTTAAGGGCTATTCTTGGAGGTGTTAAGGAAAGTGATTGTATGAGAAGAGGATACAACGCAAAAATTTATAAATGCTCTAAAGTCCCAGATATTAAAAAAATTATTACGATGAATAGATTCAACTGAGCTGCACATGTATTTAGAATGAATGAATTTTTAAATCCTATCTAACATCATTCAGGAACAATGATTTGAAGTTGTTTGTTTATATGTCGATTGAAAAAAAAATTGAGAAATTCTGTACAGGAATAAAAGCAAAGAAATCGAATATTTTTATCCTGCTTTAAAAAAAAAATCTTCCACTTTTCATTGAATTCATTGTAAATGTTTATCTTCTGATTATAATCGATATTCAAGGTCATATATTTTTTTCAGAGAAGCCGTATTTTCAATATTAAGTATAACGACGGCTCTCGACTTTGAAAAAATTAGCGCATTTTGAAAAATTCAACTTTTAAATTATTTTATAATGAAAACATTTCCTGCCATGTAGAATGCCAATGTGAAACGAGTTACATGAAAATTGGCAATTTATGAGAAACAGCTCCAAAACGGGGAAAAAAGATTCAACTATCACATTTCCCTTTTTTAAATCCGGTTTATTTGGGACAAAGTGGTGCTGTTACAAAAAATAATGAAATATACTTGATCATTTTTCAATTTTTGCTTGGAATATACAATTGAGCTGTTACCATAAAACAGGTGTCCTCCAGCGGACCAACACAGGTTCGTGAACATCATCATTCTGGCACACCACAGTTTATTTTGATTACATTGTATAGAATTTACAATGTAAATAAATTATCCAAATTAATATTTAGATTTTTTAATGTAATAAATTATCCAAAACGCAAAAAAATTATAAATGCAATAATTGACATAATGAAATTAAATAAAATTGAAATTGAACATTTTAACTGTAATTCATGATATGAAATTTGGGCTACAAACTTACAATAACGTATTTCTTATAATAAAATTAAACATTATAATTATGATTAACGAGATTAATGTAGCGGTAACTTTCCACTGACAAATATTTAGAATTCTGGATCAAATTGATTAGTGTAAATTATTAAAAGTGATTTCAAATGATCATCAGTTATCTTGGATCTGTAAATAATTTTTGTATATTTAATTTTCTAGAATTTTTTTTTCCCACAGAGATAAGGTGTTCCGAAAGTGAAAAAATAGCCATGAGCAAATTTATGCAACTGAACAAACTGTGTGAGTGGAAGATTCTTGTAAAATTAAAGAAATGATGAATGTAAATATTTTTCTTTAAAAATATCATTATAATGGAAATCAATAATTTCCATTTGAAATTGTGGAGGCAAGGTTTTCTCTGTCGGCTTTAAAAGGATTTTGAAAAACCTTGATGTCGTTGGCAATTTCATCAAAATCTGAAAATTGTAAAATCTACTAGAAATCAGATCTCAGTTTGCTGACTGAATTTTTGGCATGCATTAAAATGTATGAAATAGTGTTTGTTAAATTAGGATTGAAACAAAATATTTTTTGTCGAAAGGACTTATTATGTGTACGCAAATAAGGTAAAATCTGGTTTTCCCCTTATAGCTTTAAATGCAAGACATTCATATGTTTAGTTAAATGTGTATAAAAGATAACTTCTATAACTGATTGTTTTATAAGTAACTAGAAGATGATTTCTTTCAATCAAGAAAATTTCCATTATTATTCGATGCTCAAAAATTTGAATTAAAACTTTTTAGCAACAAAACCAGCATATTGCGATATAATATGGTAAGTATCTCATCAATAACATTCCGGAATGGACAAAATTTTAGATCTTGTGATCTGATATTGACATGAATGTCTTAAAAACTTTTGACATATCCCACCATTTTCCGCACGTAGACTGTTGATGAATGATCAATGTACAATTAATAGTTTTGAACCACCGTCATTTTCTAATGTCTTTGACACGAGACCAACGACATCTTTATTTTTTCACGCATTTTTTTTCCTTTGCCAGTAGCCATACACTTTAATTTTTTCCAATAAATATTGTTTTCTGAACAGCATTTTCAGCTTCTGCAAAAAATATCTTCGCCAGTGTCCATGACATGAATGCTATAAATGTCAAGAAGCTTTTCATACACTTCATAATTTTTATTTATCCCTTAAATAAAAAAAATACATCTGAACGATATCTAAAGCAACTATTGACTCATCCAAGATCAAAAAGAACTATTTGAAGCGTCGATTTTTGTTAGACAATTGAATTAATGTATTTCTTGCAATGTTATTTATTCTTCAAACCACGATTGCTGTTCACAAACTAAAGGTTTTAAATAAATTAGCTTTTCTTCAACACATTTCTTGTGCTGCTGTAATCATGGAATCGTTGATTTAGTCACCGTCTGGAAATGGTTCCCTAATGTTTCGACATTGAATGAGCCACGCCAAAATTATCACGAGTTATTGTTTCTTGTTCAGCATTTATTTTCTTAAGCAACAGTTGCTGATATTAAACCTCCATTTCAACGATGCATATTTTTCTAACAGTAGGTTATCTGTATATTTGTAGCAATTCTAATTACATTTAGTGTCATAATGACGTTTTATATTGTATTCTATGAGGACTGATATTGTTTTATTACAAATTGTACACATTGCCTAATTACTTGACTCAATCATGAAATACTAATATCGTATGACCGTAGAGGGTCACAAAGCCCAAACAGACTTCTCACCCACATCGTTCCTAAAATGGAAAGTGGCCACTGAGCTCTAGGCACAACTGGCGTACCGATTACGGAGTACCAACAGGGGAAATACCCCTTAAACCTCCTCATCTTAATTAATAAATATGCTTTAAATTTTAATTGGTTGCTTAATTAGGTTAGTGGAAATACAAGATAAAGTTTCTAAAAATTCAAGTTAAGTGGTACTCAAAAAAAAGATAAAAATACTAATAAAAATAAAAGTAAGGTACAACATAAAAGAAATTAAAATTAAATTTAAGTTCAGTACAATTAGGGACCAGTTGTCGATGCCAAAATAATGAAAAAGTAAACAGAGTTATTATGAACTCATATAACCAAGTAAACAACGGATTATTCTGAACGGTGAGAGCTCTAGGCACAGTGATGTGGTGTGGTATAATATGAGGAATATATATATATCACTAATATAAATAATGCTATGTTCTCAAACGTTATTACTGCCATTATTTCTACATAACCAATTATGTAAATTTTATCAGAATTTTACCAAATTAATTTTTTTTAAAAATAAATTTGGTTTATGACAGATTTGGGATTTTATTTCTAGATGTACTAATACGTGCTCAATTATAAACCAATGCTGTTTCCTCTCATAGTTCTCATGAATTATTTTTTTGTATTTTACGTTTCTTTTACTTGATTCAAATGTAATTGGCACAGAGCAGCAAAATAAAAATAGTTTGAAGGAAGTTTAAAAGATACTTTAAAAATTTCATATCTTAACGAATTTCGAAAACAAACCAACAAGAGTTATCAAAGTTAAATTTATTGGATAAATGGCACAAAGCACATTGGGGAAATACTACCCCTTTTGAGTGGAGAAACAAAATGTAATCAGTACTTTGAGTAAACGCCACGATGGCAATAACTGCTGGTAGATGGCTCCACATTAAATGAAAGAGGATGTGTTCAAGGGGTATGTCAGTACATGCTACTTCCACAAGTTGATCCAGCGTAGCAGCGGGTGATGTATGCTGGGATTCCAATCAACGATCTGGCATTTTCGATGAACAACAGATCACTAGAGAAGGTTGGCTAAGTAAGCAGTGATAATGGCAATGGACGACTCATTAAAGAATATCTATGCTACTCAATGATACTAAAACTCCATATATACAATTAAAAGAAGAAATAAGTTAAGGTAAATACATGAAATTAAAATAAAATAAAATAAATATGAAAGAAAAAAACTAGAGCTATAACTGTGAAAATTAAAAATTAATTGTGTAAGAATTAAAAGAAATGCTTATTTGTCTACTACACATGCCATCAAACAAAATAAAAGTTAGTAAAAAATTATAGAGTATAAAAATAAAAGAGATAGGCATTAAGGTACACGAGCACCTTTCAAACTCGATTTTCGATGAAAATTTCGATTTTTCTTTTTTTATATCGTTTTAAAGTCCGATTATTTATCTTTCTAAACGCGTTTAAATTTTGTTTCTATCTTTTATAGAAGCAAAGTTATGGCTATTTAAATTGTGCTGACAGTCACATTTTTGAAACCGAAACTAGTATGTTTACATTTATTTTTCGCTTATTATGAGCGTTAAAATTTTTTCAAATGAAAATAATAAGAAATCTGGCAACACTACATTTGTTTAATTATCTGGCAACAAATCTAGTATCATTTGTATTGTTTACTTTGTAACGATTGCTTTCATTACTATTTCCAATCCATTTGTTTGGGCCTGAATGGCCGAGTGGCTAGCGCTTGGTACCACAGGTTTCGGGTTCGAGTCCAGGATGTTTGTAGTGGCTCGGAATCCACTTTAAACCGCTTTAACCACTTTTTTTTTTAAACCACTTTTGTCCCAAATGCTTTAATAATATTTGTTTATTTGAAGATTCAAAATATGGGCTGTGCTCCCACTTCACTTTGAAGTGTGGTAAGTGTGATTTTTTAAAAGAGTTTTCTTCAACCCAGAAAACACTAAATGTTCCTGAAGTAAATGCAAGATTTGTCTATGGCATGAGGCAAAGGTTTTTCTTCAGCTTATAAATTTTGTACAACAATGAATTTGCCAGCACTTTCAAAATCAGGTTATAAAAAGCATGAGCACAAACTTTTGAAAGTTGTGACAGATGTAGCAGAAGATTCTATGTGCAATTCAGCTAAGGAAGTTGCAGAAACTTTTAACCGAGATGAATGTGTTGTTTCTGTAGATGGAACATGGCAACATAGAGGACATACTTCATTAAATGGCTGTGTCGCTGTACTTTTCATTGATACTGGAAAAGTATTAGACATGGAAGTTATGTCTTCGTATTGCCCCACCTGCAGAAAACTACAAAAATGCATAAGGATGCTGAATATGTTGCTTTAAAAGCAGATCATATATGCCAATGCAACTATGAAGGCTCTTCTGCCAAAATGGAATCTATTGGGGCTCATAGAATATTTTCAAGATCGGTGAAATCTCGACAGTTGAAATACACAACTTATTATGGAGATGTTGATTCCAAAGGGTTTTTGTCGGTGCAATACATTTATGAAATAAACGGTGTATTGAAACTAGAATGTATTGGCCACATAAAAAAAAAGAGTAGTTTCAAGACTGCGTAAATTAAAATAAAAAACTAAAGGTCTATCTGGTAAAGGTAAATTGACAGATGCCTTTATTCATAAACTAAAAAATTATTATGGCATTGCAATACATAGGAATGTAGGCAATTTAAAAAATATGCAGCAAAGTGTAATATCAGCATTATTCCATTGTGCATTGAACAAAAAAAATCCATGCATGGCCAGTGTCCCATTGGGAAAGAAAGTTGGTATTTTAATCAGCAAGCTATAGCTAATGGGAAAACCCTCAGTGAAAAATACACTGGTCTGCCAAATAATATTCTGAATATAATCAAGCCAGTGTGTTTAGAGTTATGTTCAAGAGATCTTCTGCAAAAATGTCTGCATGGTAAAACTCAAAATGCAAATGAAAGCTTTAACTGTACTTTATGGCGAAGAGTGCCGAAAGAAGTTTTTGTTTGGCTGAAAACTGTTAAATTAGGTGCCTATGATGCAACAATTAAATTTAATGAAGGATATATGGGCTGCCTAAAGGTGTTTAAAAAGCTGAACATAGAAAATTCTGGATTTTTTACTTTAAAAGGCTACAAACATCATGATAACACCAGAATTCAAGAATCCAAACGGTTATCAACACCTTTTGTAAAGAAGCACAGAAAAATTTTGAGAGCAGCGAGAAAGAAAAAGACAGTTTTATTTAATGACAAAGAGGGTGAAACTTATAAAACAGGAGGATTTTAACATATACAATTGTATTTTAAAAATTTATTTACATTTAAAAGTTGTTTTGTGCTATAACACAAAATGTGTTTTTATGCTTTTTGTTTCCATATGAAACACCATAACTAAAATAATTTTGATCCAAATGTCACAAAAAATTGGTATAAATATTTATCATAAGTGTTTACAGGGAATAGACCTTGGAAAAGATTCTAGCTACATAAATATTTTTTATTTTAACTGTTAAACTTGAAAATGCATGCAAATTTTGGAAGAATTTTGTGTCGACAACATTTAAACCCATACAAAATTTAGAAATTTAAAAAATATTAATTTTATTTTGAGTTATCATGCTTTGTAACAGTATCAATTTTTGGCCTATAAAATTAAAAAAAAAAAAAAAAAAAATTATTAAATTAGATGAGTTTTTAGATGTATTCATTCCAAAAATGTGTGCAAAGATAAAATATTTTAATAATTTCAAAAAAAACCACACATATATGTATTGTAACCGTGCTTCTACCTACCATGTTCCTCCTATGCACTGCAAGAGCGCCCCTTGAGGCGTCCTAGTGAAAAGTTCAGTTGGCAATGAACCTCCTGCCCAAGAGGACGTACTGTGCAACCTGCACTGAATAAATATCTCTCATCCTGAGAGCTAGAAGTGGAATACTTCCACTCATCTTTTAGTGTATACCGTTAAATATGCTACCTGTGTGTTAAATATTGTTCATTGTAACTGTAGTAGTTGTGTGCAATAAATGTGTTATTGTACTTGGGACTCATTTTGTCCACACTCTAACCAAACAGCGATACATCTACTACAAAAAGCAGCCCCTGAGGCTTCTTGAACCTGCCCACTACAAATTGTCACCCAATGCGGCCGTATATCAAATACTACCGCTACAATATATATATATTTAATGTTTTTAATATAATTAATGATGGATGATTACGAATTTTTTTGTGAATGTTTTTTCTTTTAACAAACCAAGGAGCGTCAACAATTGAAGTGAGACTCTTATTTCGATATTCTTAAGCAATACAATCTAGTGGATGAAGAAGAATTTCTGAGCATTGCTTGCCGCATGTGGTATCCTGCTGAAATATGGCCGCAGGAAAGCCTTGAGCTTGAGGTTAGACGATACGCTTCAACATTTCAGAGAAGTTATTATTAAATTATTTAATAGAAAAAATATATATTAAAATTTTCTCTGAATTTTGTTTTGGTATGCTAATTTTACATTAAATATGCTATATAATTAAAATACGAATTATTTTAAATAAATGATAGTAGGAAATAAAAGATTCATTTAAAATCATCAAATGATATACAAGTTTTGATTCAGTACGAAAAAAAAAATGCTTATATGTTTCCAATAAGTTATTTCTATTTGTATAAGCAAAATGGTGTTTTTTAGTTTTAAAATAAAATCTAAAATTATATGTATCCGACTTTAGAAAAAATACAAAATGTAGCATAAAAAACCCGCACGATGTCATGCATAAGGAGAATAAACAATAATTACGTATAGATAAATGATGGATAATGCCATAAATAAGTTTTTAAATATTAATTAACAAATCTAACTTTTGAGAATATTATTATTTCTCAATATAACACAGTGGTAAATTTTATGTGGAAAACAAATATATTTAAGAAATTCAGTTCAAGTAATAAATAAGAAATAAAGAATTGCTGTATACCTTCAAATGACATATTACAGATAAGTTTTAAAATATTACTAAAAATAAAATTATTTAAAAATTTTGTTAATATTTAACAAAATAAAAAAAGGAACAAACAAAACATATTAGTCGTTGAGAGAAGATAAAAAAAATTATGCTTGGTGGTGAATAATTTACAAATGTAAAATAATAATCAAATATGGAATTAATTCAAAACAGTTATTGTGGAAACATTTAGTAGTATGTGTTCACTAAGAAATTATTATATGTATAATATATTATATTATACATTATTTTTCCTTTAAGGGACAATAGATGGCGCCCCGATATCGTTTCGAATCATTTAAAAAGAATTTTCGCTTTATTACACATGTTGATATAACTAATAAATCCTATCACCGGCAAAAAAGGTCATAAAAACAGAACTCTTATAACATTGGTTAATTCTTATCCCCTCCACTAACGATGTCAGAAGAGACTCATTCCTATTAGGCTATTTTTCAGGCTTACTATATCAAAATAAAGGGAACATTCTCATTTTCAGCGAAAAAATGCAAAATGTGCAGTTTTTGTAGCAAGGTATGAATTTTGCAGCAGTTTGACGCAGATTTTCCACTCCTGCATTTATGTGCGCTTTTGCAATTTTTAAATATAGCTGTAAACAAGAAATGGCATTTAATAATAATTTTTTATTTCCTAATAAAATTTATCACAGTAAAAGTATATTATATCCCATATTTTCTTAAT
Source organism: Caerostris darwini (assembly GCA_021605075.1). Classification (NCBI taxonomy): domain Eukaryota; kingdom Metazoa; phylum Arthropoda; class Arachnida; order Araneae; family Araneidae; genus Caerostris; species Caerostris darwini. The sequence continues at coordinate 299,419 of BPLQ01014799.1, forward strand.
CACATAGACTTGATAGCATTTGTTAGTTATTAATACAATTCTATTCTATAAAAGATGGCAAGTGCATTTAAAAAATATTATATCTAAAATTCTGTTCCCATTGTTTAAATAAATTTATTCTAAAAATTTTCATGTTTATATTAAACAGATGTTGTAAAGTTGTGAATTTCGGTTAAAATTAACAATCATTTACTTTAAAATGGTGTAAAATGATTTTATATACATAATCTTAAAAAAGAATATTTCTAAAATCTAATTAATTTAAAGAAGGGAAACACAGTAATTGAAAATAAACATTTAACACAATAAAAAATTTGGAGACAAAATAATTTTATTTAGCATACAATTGAATCTAACTAATTAATACAATTTCCTCACCTACAAATATTTAGCATTGTTTATATTTTATTACTTTAAATTGACATTTATTCCAATAAGCAAAATGTATGCATAACATTAAAAAAATATTCAAATTAATACAGTACAAGAGGTGTAAAACAAGTCAAACTTTAATTCTTCCATCAAGCTGTAAAATAATAAGAAGAAAAAAATGAGATTTTTCAAATAAAATAAATCTATTTAAATTATCTAGATACAAAAATCTTAATAAACAAGTGAAAGTTATTGAAGTGATATCCGTCTGTCATATAATGGCAATTCTTGAAAAATAATTAAAAGGACTTTGCTTTATATTTATTCGCTGATGGGGTTATTTAAAACATTGTCGTGCTTAACTCTGAGAAAATTACTGCTCATTACTTCACATAGAAATGATGTATTTTTCATCAACCATTTTATTATTAGTAGATTGGTTGTGGGAAAAGGGATCCTTGCTTATCTCCCTCAGTGTTCTATAACAGCAAACAACTCTCTTTACTAGGATCGTTTAGAAATTCTACTCCCTCAAAAAAAAAAAAAAAAAAAAAAAAATGACAGCATATTGCAGTAAAGAAAGTAATTTACCAGATGCCTAATTTAATCCTTATCAATAAGAATAAACTTTCGTCATAAAAAAATTATTGCACAAAAATGATGAACTCAAAATGCCTGGCATGCGAAAAAAAACAGAACTTATTAAATTATTTTTATTTTATTGATTGTAAAGTTAAGTTCCTCAAAAATTTTAACTGAACCATTTTACTCATGGAGATTAAGATGGTTTTGGAGGAATGAATATTGCAAATTTCTTAAGAAAATCATTTGTTAAAACATTTTATCAATTGGATACAATGAACAGCATTTGATACAATTAATAGCATAAAAAATATTATTTATTTAAATTTAAAAATATATCTGATAAGCAATGATAGTAATCAGCTTAGATTTTCAATTTAATTCTAAAAACTCAAAGAGAAAAGTGATAGAGGATAAAACTATTTTTTGCTTTCATTGCTGAAAGGTTACAGAACTGCTTTGAAAATAGTTCTATCAATGGATTATTATATTATCAAATTTTAATGAGCTGAACAAATTTAATACAAAATGCCACATAAAAGTACTTTTTATAAAATGTGCATTGCTCATAACCAAATTCTGAGATTAAAAGATATTAATTCCAAAATATTTACAAGTATATATATATATATAGCAGCACAGACACTGCTGCAAGTCATGGTAGTGAACTAAGTGGCTTTTCCAGGACATTGAAAATATCCTATGTCTTCATAATTAATTTATTAATAATAATAATTAAGATATTTAAAGGATATTATACTATTTAAACTTAAAAACTTTCGATTTTTTGAAAAGATGTATGCTATGCTCTAGTTTATGCTGAAAATTTTGTTACGAAGTTTTTGATAGTATACCAAAAACTTCCAAAAATATTTTTTTTTAAAAGGGATGTTTACAAATATTCAGTCTTGAAACAGTCGCTATAACACCCATCATGTTTCCATGCATTGAGATAAAGCAGCATCAGAGAGCATAAATCTCAAAGCACCTAGTCAAGCCACCCATTGTATTAGTTTCACTTCTGTTAAAACTCTTAATTATTTTATTATTTATTTATTTTACTCCTTTTCAATAGTCTTATGATTTAATTTTTAATTAAAATGCAGTGAGAACGACTCCATCATATGAAATACGATTAACAAGAAGCTTGTATCTTTCAGAACACAAGTTGCCGCAGAGAGTTTGAGAAAAACATAGCATGAATTCAAATACTAGCCTTTTGACTGTTAGTGACATGGTAGACAAGACAGTAATTTTTCTCAGGTAAGAGTATTCACTTGATTGGAGATGAATGTGGAAAGTCATTAAAAAAGAAATAATGTCCGTATTCTGTAAAAGCTGTGACTCCTATACAGTTGTCAGATTTGAACCAAAGTAGTCGATTAGACATACACCTATTAATGAAAGGAAACATATGGTTCTTCTGGTCAAATGGAAATGAAAGGAATGTTTATAACTTTTCAGATATCCAAGACATTGTACAGTGCCAAATTATAGAATTATTATATTATTCATCACTGTATGATGTAACACAAAAATACATTACCAAAAGCTATCAGGGATTTCATAAAGCCAGTAATTGCAAATTTATCAAGTTTTCAGTTGCTAAAACAGTGCCTTGGAAGGAAATACAAAATCTGAACGAAGTGCTACATTTGATAACTTGTAAATATTGTCGAAAAACTTTTAGCTGTTGTATGACATTTTCACAAATTGCTACACATGTAGCAAATATGTTTTTAATGATGGTTTACAAAGCTATTTGACACTAACACAACAACTTCAATTTAAAATGAAAAAAATACTTATTTTTAACTAGACCAAATTAAATGATATTATTGTTGAAAAAAAAAATCCTCATTTGAGGCCAGCAAAGCTAAAAGAAGGAAAAAATTGTTTGACATGAAAATCTTCATATGAAGGAATGATAAACTTATACTTCTGAGACCTTTTGAAAACTACAAGTTCATTTATTTATGTTAGTATGGAAATTTACCATAGCTTTTTTCTCATTTTGCATATTTTGAGCTTGAGTGCAGACTAATTTAAAAACTAATACACCTAGAATGTTGAAATGTGTTATACATCTTAATTGTACTCTGCTTTTAAATTTATTCATCAATTTAATGCTACAAAATTACTTTATGTATGTTTGACAGAAATTTTATCTTTAAAAGCTTTTTTAACCTAAAAAATATTCTTGTCTTTATTTAAATAAAGATTTCCTCTCTTTTTACACTTAATTGGGGAGAAGTTAGAAAATCCTAAGTCACATAAATATGACATTGAAAATTGTAGTAAAATGTTCAAAGCTCCTTTAGATACGGACATGCATTCTTTTATTATAGGAATCCAAAAGGTTTCAAGGGACAATTCTCATGTTTAATACACAATCCAAGATAAGTGGATAAAACTACTAATTCTTCTTCATCAATTAATATTAGATAATCAACATTCACAGATTTCATCACAATTACATAACTTACAGATGGCAGAGTCTCATAGGCTGCAATGGGTATATACACATCATTGAAAGTAATCAAATAATATCTTACAGAGGAGTGAACTGAGAACCATAACGTAGCAATAAATTACAGAAGTTTAGTAGTTAAATGTAACTGTTATTAGAATATGTATAACTAAATTTAATAGGGTTAGTATAGTAATCGAATTTGATAATTATAGGCCGAAAACACAGACGCAACAAAAGAAGAATCTGACATATACAGATACATATATATAGTATACATATACATTTTTATTAAAATATTATAAGTTAATCTAATTTTAATGAACTGAAAAAAAACAAATTCTTTCGAGAACTTTCAAGAATACTTTTACAAAATATTTTTATCGATTGCAAATTGCTGAGTTAAAAGAAAAAAAAAATATAAACCATATGATTTTTTTATTTTTATTGAAATATTGTAATAATTCTAATCTAATTTTAATTAGATTAGCAATTGTAATATTGCTAATCTAATTTTAATGAACTGAAAAAAACTTATTTTCTTCGAGAATTATCTAAAATTCTTTTACAAAGCAATTTTATTCATCGCAAATTACAGAGTTAAAAGGAATATATATATATATATATAAACCATATGCAATTTTACAAATAACAAATACTTTATAAATAACAAATGTAAAATAAATCATACCTAATACAAACAAGTTCTGTCATCATCATTTTAGTTTGTGTCTTCAGGTGAATCTTTTGAGGATCTCTTATCCTTTTTAAATAAATGAATAAACATAATATTATGCTTTTCATACAAAACAAATAAGTGAGATGAAATAAAATGAAAAATAAAAGAAGGAATTCATAAAATATAATCAAAATAATTCTCAAAAATCTTGCGTTTTTGGAATGCATATTTAATGCATACGAATACTACTGTGTCCAAAAAATAAGACCAATTTTCAATTTAAAATTCCCGGGGCTTGTGGAATTTCAATTTATTTTTCTTTTTAAGTTCCTGACACTGTCATTGGCCTCTGTGTGAAGTCAAAATATTCATTAGTGTCATTATGCTTGGCTTTGTGAGATGCTAAAACTTCTTCCTGAGATATTTGAAATGTCTGAATTAATTGAAGTGGAACTACCCTGCATCTGCGTATCTTATGCGAGAAAACCCGGAAACCTTCCACCAGGTAGTCCAGCTAACGAGGCAAAATGCTGAACATCACAACCGTCATGTAGTTTTCCTGTTTTTTGAAACATTTTCTACAACAAAGGCACCAACTGATTTAAACTGAGCCCTAATACTCACCAGTGTCAGACATTGCCATTGAGCTGAGTCTGACAAGTTTTAAAAGTACCTAACCAAAAACATTTGCTTTAAAATAAAATTTTATTTGTCGTGTATACAAACAACATAAATTTGTTTTCATATTTATTTTAGATTTAATTAAGTTTCAAAGTTGTAAAAATTCTCATACACCTTCATATCATTTAATTACATTGCAATTTAGGGTTGGTAACTACAGTATCATGTCAATTAATTGGAACATAACTGTTTTTTGTTTATTTCATAATTTAATGCAGTTTTTTTCAACAACAAAATATTTTAAATTTAATTTTTGTATTGGAATTTAAAACAATAGTATTTTAGTTAAATAAAATATTGTGATTTCTGTTAAAATATAGTGATTTAATAACTTCCTTTAATGGGGAAATTTTGATGAAGATATCCTTCTAGAATTAGTTTGGAATTAGATAGTTTGATAAATTTGAAATCAGTAAATAAGGTATAAATCAGCATATAAGTACAAGAATGCGCGAATATAAAACGTAACGGAAAAGACCATGATAAGAAATGCCTAGATTTGCTGAGAAAAAGTAAAATAGATCAACAAAGAATTTCAATCAATCTAAACTGTGAAATTCGATCTTCTGGAATCGATGTGTACGTTTGTGCTGTAATAAAGCACCTTGTAACTGGCAAAAAGGCCAAAATTTAATGAAAAACAACTTTCATTCATTGCCACGGGAAGAAGCTCTTTATTTTGGCAAAAAAGAACTTTCATTCGACAATTGATAATTGTGAAAAATCTGTTTTTGCGTTTAAAAAAAAAAAAATGGGTCTTATTTTTTGGACACGGTAGTTTATAATTTAATAAATCTATTACTATATTGTAATGTAACCGATCTTTAATGGTTGGGAGAAAAAAAAAAAACCCCACAAACTTGTCAAAAATTTGAATAAAGTTGACTTTTGTTTAATAATTTTATAAGAAATCACAGAAATAATAGAAAAGAAAAGATATTATGAAGCACGTCTTTGAAATAAATTTCTAATTTTATGTTATTTAAATAATATGTAAAATAATACATGCCTGATAGCTACTTTTCTGGCTTTCATACTCATCATCAGTTTCTTCAGATGGAAATATATTATCCTCCTTTTAATTAAGAAATAAAAATGATTTTCATACATAATTACAGAGATAAAAAAATGAAAAAATAAATTTATCAAAATAAGGAAATCATAGCTTTCTTTGTTTAATTTACTATTAGTAACTCGACAAAGCTTGTTTGCAAAAATATATATTTATATATGAAAAAAATACAGAAAACTTAATATAACAGGAGAGAATTGGGTAAGGGACTTTACAGAAACATTCACAGTTTGTAAAGTAAAACCCTATAAATATAATTTTCTATATATAAATTATATATATGTATGTTTAAAAATAACTATTAAATCTTTTGAAATGCTGCATAAAATTGTGTTTCTACTGTTGAAAAAACCTGATATAATAATAAATGTATAAAATTATTAGTATATTTTGATATATAAAAAAATTACAGAGTTAAGATTAAAGAAAATATAACATAAGAATAAGGAAATCCTATTAATTTAATAATGTTAATCCATCAATAATTTTAGGTACTTAAAAAATAAATTTATTAATGGATTGTAAGACAATAAAATATTAATGAAATGAAAAAAATTATATAATTTCAAATTTTTCATAAATTTTTTTTTTCAGAATATTTTTATCCATAATTACAAAGATAAAGTACAAAACATAGGTACTTTTAAGTAATTTGCTAATAACTCAACATAATTTTAAAAATATATTTTTACTGTAGTTTTTTTAAATTAACACTAAAATAATGCACTCCACATATAACTTAGGCATGATTTTCATCATATACCTCATGTAAACTTTTTGAAAATACATCATCCTCTTTTTGGTTTAGTAAATAAATAAATACTCTTAATATTTTACTTACAGTACTTTGCATACTTTGAAAATGAGAAAAGCATTTAATAAAACAAAATGTTGGGCATATTTAATATTAATATTAAAAATTACAATATTAGACAAAATTAGTACCATAAATAAATTTTACAAATAACTATTAGCATCGAAATATCATTTGAATAAATTCCTTAGCTATTAAGGACAATTTCATATCTTGAAAATAATATATTTTAATGGGAAAAATAATCCTAGTCCTTTATTGTAAGATACTTTAATCAAGTAAATATTTGATAGCTTTCAATTCACAACACTATCCTTTTGTCTACTAAAATGGATAAATTTAGTATGGGATGCTAATAGCAAATAGCTAATTTAAATATTTAAATCATTTTGTAATTTATATGCATTATCTATCAAAAATTTTTTTTCCCCATCAAAATACATTTAATTAAGTGTAATGGAATATATTTTTTTTATTACAGTGTACATTTATATATCATTATGTTCTTTTATTCTATTTACTTTAAGATTTATAAAGCAATTTGATCTATTGACAGAAAATATGAAAATGTACATTCATTTCTTAAAAAAAGATATTAGTTTTCATACCGTAACAAAGCGAACAAAATCTCCAGTATCTTCAGACTTCTTATCATCAAAGAGCTTTTTAGTTGAAGTGGATGGCAATAAATTATCACTATGGTATACTCCTATACCACCTGAAGTTGATGGACTATCAATTGATAAATTTGATTGGGCAGATTTTATATCAGAGCTATAAAATTTGCCTGAAGTTTTTTCTACAGCAGTAAATCTCCCAGGCTTTTTGCTTTTCTCAAGGGACTGGGTTTCCTCCATATATCTGTCAAATGAGAAATATATATGAATTACAAAATTTTACAAATTGAAAGAAGGTATATAAAAAAATAAATTAAATGTGGTT
>BPLQ01014800.1:0-186463 GCA_021605075.1 Caerostris darwini
TAAAACGTTTTCTTTATTTATTAACTTTCTTTTATCATTTTTTTACTTTCGAATAAAAAATCTATTTATTAAACCGAAGAATCTCTTTGTTCTAAAGCCCCATTGTAATTTTATATATAATTTAGAACAAAACCTTTCTTATTATACTTATTAACCCTTTATCCTTTTTTACATTATTTTGACTTATTAAGAAATAAAGTTAAAATTATTCATTTGTTAAACTGTAGAATCTCTTCTGTTCTAAAAACCGGCACTGTAATTTATATAATTTAGCACAAAAACTTTCTTTATTATACTTTATTAACATTTTTTTCTTTTATTCTTTTTACTTACTCGAATGAAAATTACAAAAAATCTATTTATCAAATTGAAAAGCTCTTTTGTTTTAAACCCGCATTGCAATTTACATAATTTAGAACAAAAACTTTCCTTTTATCCGCTTTTTACTTACTCGAATGAAAAATTACAAAAAATCTATTTATCAAACTGAAAAGCCCTTTTGCTTTAAAATCGCATTGCAATTTACATAATTTAGAATAAAAACCTTTCTTTATTACACTTATTAACCTTTTTTTTTCTTTTATCCTTTTTTTATCTTTTGTCACCTTTTTATCAAAACCATTTCCGTTTTCATTAAGAATTGGAATGACAGACCATTCATTTCGAGAATCACTTACTAAAACCCAAGTTTCTAACTGCGTCGCCAAATCAATCAACTTGGCGACAAGTGTCATTAAACGGAGTGTTACCTTTAAATTTCTGGTAACCTGGTTTGTGAACCCTCTCTAAATTCAGTAATCAGTATCGGAACACGATGTGCTTTTAATTTTTTTCTTTTTCTTTTGGAAGATGACGAACATTGGGCCTCCAGGTTTTCATACCATTGTTTTGAAATGTATAAAAACGATTGAACTTTGCAAATCGAATTTCTCGATTAAACAAAAGAGTTTATTTTCCCTCCCGATATAACGATAAGTTTTGTAAGAGAAGATGTTTGTATTATTTTCTTGTTACTCGCCTTAGTTGCGCATTCTGGTTCTAAATATTCATTTTAATGATCTTGAAAAGTGGAAAAGTGGGGATAAAAAGTAGTTTAGCATGGAGAAAATATGCAATATTGTTACAATACAATGCAATATTGTTACAACACAACGCAATATTGTTTACATACAATATTTACAATACATGCAGTATTGTTACCATAAAATGCAATATTGTTACAATACAATGCAATATTTTTACAATACATAATATTTATAATTCAATAATGTTAATATATATTCAATAATAATATTTGTATTTCAATATTTATAATTCAATAATAACATTTGTATTTCAATAATTACAATACAATACAATATTTTTACATGAAATATTGTTACAATAAAATGCAATATTGTTAAAATACAATATAAAACATCAATTTTAAGCGATGATTGTCTTACGAAATTATTTCAAGAATTATAGTTAATTGTTAAAATCATTTTTTTAATTTAACAAAAAGTGAAAATAGAAGATAATTTTAAAATTCCTTTATTGCAATATTTATTATGAAAGTATATTGAACTATATTTAAATAAAATAAAAGGTATTTATCAGTGCTTATTTCTAAAAACAATGAAATTGAATTCAATATTTAAAAGTAGTTTTCAACACATTAAATTATCTAAAATTTTGTAAGCAAGAATAAGTAATTCAAAATTAAATTTTTATAATGCTTATAATTTTAAAATGTCTCATTGTTATACATTTCAATGCTTTAATTTGAATACTTAAATTTAATATCCTGAAATGTATTATATTTATAAAGCAGTGTAAACTGTGACAATAAATGCTTTTATTAAATATGTCAGCTTACAATGATGAAATTCCTTTTTTTTCCTTAAAAGTTCATTCTGGTAAAATTCTTTCAAAGCAAAACATAGTTTAAAAAAATACTGATATAAAAATATTATTCTAAAGATAAATAATATAAATAATTTAAGGACTCTAAAGTAGGGTAAATTAAATCATGCGATCAAAAATTTATTAAAACTACACTAAAATTGTTTTTTAGTTTTATATTAGGCTAAAGAGTCGTAAAATAATTCATATAATCGACATACATGAAATGATAACAAATCTGCATTTTGAAACAAAAATTTCAAAGATTTATTAATTACATATATATTTATGCTTTTTGCAGAAAATTGATTTAAATAATAATATGCTATCTCAGTTTAGTCTAAATTGACATTAGGCGAAAACACTAAACTTATAAAATTTATATTTTCATGCAATTTTCATTTTTTTTGCATTTTAAGTCCAATAACTATCGTATTAATAATCAAGTAAAACATAAGAACGTTAAATTTTTTTTAAATTTAAGTTTTTAATTATTTGGAGAATTATTTATAACTAATTTAACACAACAACGGATTCTATTTTAATTCATTTTTTAAATTTCAAAATTTTCATTTTACAGAAACATTATCGTATGTTTCGTTTTTTGAAGTAGAAAAATTGATAAGGATAATGAAGAATGCATGTGAATGTTACATGAATAAATACTTAAATATTAATAATATTTAATAACTCAATTATATACTTAAATATTAATAATGTTAATATAATATTGTTTTTTACAATATGAACACATATATTCATTCAATATATATAATATATTCATTATGTATGTATTTACATATATTCTGTCTTGTTTAAAAAAAATAAATAAAGTTTGAGGAAAAAGAGAAAATAAATAATAAGATTTTATTGTTCTTTCTTTTGCCATTAAAGTTTTATTTGGTTGTTTACAATTATTCAAAATAGATGCTATGTGATATTTAATTAAATTTTAATTTAATCTGATTTAAACTAAATATACATAGTTAAATATGTGTATTTAATTTAATTAAATATGATATTTAAATTGTGTGCATGAATTAAATGCATTTTATTAAATATTTAATTACATATAATTATTAAATAAAGGATAATTAATTACTGCTTTTTCCTAAAGTTTAACCTATTTTCGATAGTATCGTACATTAAAAATTTACTTCTAAAATATATGGTGTTTCTAAATGGTTTTTTTTCCTATACTTTCGTAAATAGATTTCTATTTTAAAAAGAAAACATGTTTTCAGTGCAATTAATTTATTTGGTTGTTCACAATTATTCAAAATCGATCCTATGAACTTTATATGATATTTAATTAATTTTAATTTAATGAACGTTAAATATGAGCACTAAATTTAATTTAATATAATATTTTAATCATGCACATGAAATGTATTTTATTAAATATTTAATTACATATAATTATTAAATAAATGAGAATTAATTACTGCTTTTTTTAAAGTTTAATCTATTTTATAAAGTATCGTACTTTAAAAATTTACTTCTAAATATAAGGTGTTTCTAAAGATTTTCTTTTCCTTTACTTTCTTAAATAGGTTTCTTTTTTAGACAGATTACATGTTTTCAGTGCAAATAATTTACTTGACTATTTACAATTATTCAAAATAGATGCTATAACTTTATAAGATATTTAATTTGATGTAAATTAAATGTACGTTAATTTAATTTAATATGATATTTTAATCATGCACATGAATTAAATGTATTTTATTAAATATTTAATTTCATATTATTTAATAAATGTGAATTAATTACTACTTTTTTTGTAAAGTTTAATCTATTTTCGTACGTGTCGTAGTTTAAAAATTTATTTCTAATTATAAGTTGTTTCTAAAGGTTTCTTTTCCTGTACTTTCGTAGATAATTTCTTTTTTTAAAAAGATAACATGTTTTCAGTCCAATTAATTTACAATCAAGCATTCATTTTTTTTTTTTTTACTTCTGCGATTGATTTTTTACGTCTTTCATTAAATACGGTAGCGCTTTAATTAGAGCTGTTTTTTTGGGGGTAAGGAGTAAAATCCAGTTCACTGAGTGTTCAAAATATTTGATGTTTGTAACTTTAAATCTTGTATTCTATTTTTTGATGGTTAATGACTTTTGGTAAAAGTAATTAATCTATTTTTAAAAATATTTTAAATATTTCAATCAAACACTTACATTTAACTGAAAATTTTAATTTATTTATTTAGTTTTTAGAAAATACTTGTTAAAATTCTCTACTAAAAATTTAATGACTTATACAATTTTTACTACAATTTTTCATTTCTAGTTTTTAATTTAAAAAACGAAGCCTTTTGTTTTGTTTTTAATAAAAAAAAAAATCAAGGGCATATTAAAATACTTTGTAGAATAGGAAAGCAATAAGAATATTTTTTTATTTCTTTATTTAATTACAAAATTGTTGCATGGTTATTTTTTTGTATTAACAAGAAATCAAATAGAATTACAGAATATTTAAAAAATTTACAAAATTTAGATAAGAATTAATAGTTTATTAAAATTTTAACTGAACAGCCCACAATTCTAAATTTGTGTGCTGTTTTATGCACAAATTAAAATATCCTGTTTCTATTTAAGCCGTTTTCATGTAGCTTAAAATAAAAACTGATTAATGATTTTTAAAATCGAACAGATAACTTGTACTTCAGTTAGAAATGCCGGAGAAAATATTTAGCACTTATATAATCATTTCCCAAAAATCTTCATCTCATATCTCATCGAAATATAAATTCGTTTTATAATTTAGAAAAAATAAATAAAAAATAAAAAATAAATTTTAATACTCAAAAACATGAAATTAAAATGATTAGGTACTATAGTCTAATTATTCCCGTTAAAGTTTTTAGAAAAAGTTTTTAATATGCTTGTTATGCAAAAATTGTTCTTTAAAAAATTAAATGAATATATATAATAAAATTAAAATGAATATATATATATATATATATACATATATATAGATATAGATATAGGAATTTAAAAAATTCCTTTCAAATTTTCTTTCTCTTAGAATGCACAATTTTTATCATTTACAGTATGTAAGAAAAGTTTAATATATCGAAATTTTTTATAAAAGAGATAATTTTTTTAAAACTAATTTTATAACCAAGAGAAATCAGTAATAAATATATATGACAATTCCAGGAGTCAACTATAATTTTTTTTAAATATAATATCAAGTAGATAGTTAGTATATGTATTAAGCTTTATTTTAAATTCAGGCTTTATTTATGTTAAATTCTTTAATGAGTTTTCTCAACTAGCTTTTTAAAAATCTCCTAGCGTAATACCTCACCCTTAACCATTCTAAACAGCTAATATTCTTGTCATGCAAAAACTGATCTTTAAAAAATTCTGAATGAAACCATAATTTATTTAAAATTTCTCTTAGTTTTTTTTATCGTTTAGAGTATAGCAAAAAGTTGTTTGGCACCTATGTAATCATTTCTCAAAAATTTAAATTTAGACTGAATCGAATCGAATTTATCGAACTTTATTTATTTATATTATTATATTAATTATAATTATTAATATTTAATTTATCGAATTTAAATTTAGACTGAAATTTAAATTCGTTTTATAGTTTAGAAAACAAATATGAAATAAAAATAAATTTTATTACTCAAAAACGTAAAAAAATGTTTAATACTACCGAAATTTTTTACTAAAGAGATAATTTTTAAAAACTAATTTTATAATCAAGAGAAACCAGTAATAAATTTATAAGGCAATTCCAGGGGTCAAATATAGTTTTTTTAAATATAGTATCAAATAGATAGTTTTTATAAGTATTAAACTTTATTTTATATTCAACCCTTATTCACGTTAAATTCTTTCATGAGTTTTCTCAATTAGCTTTTTAAAAGAGTAGTTTTTATCAAGAGAAACCAGTCATACATATATAAGACAACTCCAAAAGTCAACTATGTATATTTTTTTAAATATAGTATCGAATAAATATATTTTTTGATGTATTAAGTTTTCTTTTAAAATCAATCCTTTTACATGTTAGATTCTTCAATGAGTTTTCTCAATTAGATTTTTTAATGAGAAACTTTTACCAAGAGAAACCAGTAATAAATATATAAGACAACTCCAAAAATCAACTATAGTTGCTTTTTTTAAATATAGTATCAAATAGATAGTTTTTCAATCCTTTTACATGTTAGATTCTTTAATGAGTTTTCTCAATTAGTTTTATAAAAGGGAGGCTTTTATTAAGAAAAATTAGTAATAAATACATAAAACAACTCCAAATATAAACTATAGTTTTTTTTAAAATATAATATCAAAATAGATAGTCTTTTCGATGTATTAAGCTTTCTTTTAAATTCGCGTTAAATTCTTTAATGAGCTTTCTCAATTAGCTTTTTAAAAATCCCCCATCGTAACACCACCCCCTTTAACCATTCTAAACAGCTGTTTGAGTGTTAACGTAAACTTCGTAGTAGTAGTAAACGGAAAACGAATATCCGGGTACTCGGAATCTATCCTTGACGTCACGCGCATGCGCACGAAGTCGCGTCCAGACTTGTAAAAGTGTGCGAACACAGAACGTCTGAGAAGCTCGAAGAGAAGGTACAAAAGTTCGGTTTTCGCCATGTAAGGGGAAAGAAAAGAAAAGGTTTTAAGAAGCTCAGAGGAAGGATTATACTTTTTCCCGTTTTTTTTTTCTGGATCAGGGAAAAGTTTTCCGTTGTTTTCCATCCGTCTTGCTTTCAGCTTTTTCTTCTTTCTTCGGCTTAAAAAGAACTTGGAGTTGGGTTGTTTTTCGAACTTGCGTGAAGTGTGTTTATTATTGCTCGTGTAGCGTGTGACTTGAAAAAAAAAAAGTTTCGGATCTTCTGCTACAAAGTTTTCCTAAAAAGACGGCTGTGTCTATATTAAGTAAGAAAAATTTGTTATTTTGTTTTTTTAAAATTTGCATAATCGTTATTTACTTAAGTTCATAAATTTTTAAAACTGAATATATTTTATAAATAATAATGGAAGCGCTATTTTGGAATCGCTGAATATTTTTTTGGAAACATTAAATTTTTTTTTGAAGTTAACATATTTTATAAACCATTAATGTTGAATTTTTTTATTGGATGCTCAATAAATATATTATTAAAAACAATAATGTTGTACATTGCAAAAGCTATATACGAAAAGTATGTATAATAATAATTTTATAAATAATAATGTAAGCGCTACTTTGAAATCGCTAAATATTTTTGTGGCAATATATTTTTTTCGAAATTAATATATATTATAAAGCATTAATAATGAATTTTTTTATTTTATACTCAATAAAATTAATATTATTTAAACCAATAATGTTATACATTGCCAAAAGTATGTACAATAAGTTTTCCTAAAAAGACGCTGTGTCTATATTAAATAAGAAAATTTTATTATTTTGTTTTTTTAAAATTTGCATAATTTATATTTACTTACGTTCATAAATTTTCAACACTGAATAATTTTATAAATAATAACGTAAGCACTATTTTGAAATCGCTAAATATTTTTTGGCAACATGCAATTTTTTTTGTTAAAATATTTGATAAATCATTAGTAATGATTTTTTTATTTTATACTCAGTAAAATTAATATTATTATAACCAATAATGTTATAATTGCCAAAAGTATGTACAATAAAATAAGTATGTATCAAAACTTATGTAAAATAATAATTTTATAAATAATAATATAAGCGTTATTTTGATATCGCTAAATACTTTTGTGGCAATATATAGTTTTTTAAAGTTAGCATATTTTATAAATCATTAATAATTGAAATTTTTTCATTAATAATGAAATAATGCTATATATTGCCGAAAGTATGTACAATAAATTATAAATATAAAAAACAAACTGATTTTTAATTATTTTAATACAAAATAAAAAATAAAAAATTAATGTTATTAAATAATAAAATAATTCCACATTTTGTTTGTTGGTAAAATCCGAAATGATTTGTTTATTAGAAAAATTGTTGTTTTTGAAAATATCAATATATTTGCATCAGATATAATCAATAAGATATATTTACTTAATTGATAATTTTTCACTGATATCACTGCATCATAAAGTATATAATATAAATATATACATATATAGGCGTCAAAACGTAATTTCACCACATATATATCTGCAATTCTGAACCAAAAAAACTGTTATTTTTTGGCTTTAGATTTCATATGAAAAAGAGCAGAATTAGTTTGAATGATCCTTATACAGTTAACTTCAAAAAAATTTAAAATTTTAGTTCATATTTTAAGAAAAAGAGAAGATCATTTCACAGAAAGAGTGTGTTTTTAATTGGTGAGATATAATTAAATAAATTTGTATTACTGTTAATTCTGTAAAACGAATGTAACCCTATAAACCACATACATATAAGAAAAACTTAATAAAATCTTCTATAAAAATGAATTTAATTGATTGAATGCTTTGAGGTAAATAAAGATTATTGTTATCTGAAAACAAATGTACTTTAAATGAAACGCGCTTAAAACAACTAAAAAAAATTGAATAAAACTAAGAAAAGAATAATATTTGTTTTTAAATAGGGTATAAACAGTTTTCAAAATATTTTTAAAACCGATTTTCATTAAACGTATACGATTTTGTATTTGTTAGATAGAATAAAAAATGTCTCTTTTTTAAAATATGTATACTCTCAGTTTTAAATGCAATTTTTTAAAATCATTCATCAGATCTTAAACAAAGAACGAAATTTCTCAACAAAAAATTTTAAAATTCCAAAGATTAAAATTATAAAGTATGCAATTTGATTGAAGCAAATGTAACATATGCTTAATTAATTTAATGTTTCAGTGAGAATATAAATTAATTTAGTGTTAGATTTTGAATTCTCTTCAAACACACCCACACAAAAACCACATCTTTGATATTCTTCCTTAGCACATTCAATTTAATTTCTATCTATATATGTAAAAATGAATTTTATTTGAATTGTAAAATAATATTTATATTGAAAATTTTAGTAAAAAAAAAATTTAAAAATCGAGGAAATAAATGTATTTAAAATATTTGATAGTATGAAAAATATGTAAAACATTAAATTCTATAAGGCAAGTAATAAACTTACACAGCATAAAATAAATTTTATATTTTAACTGTTAACATCTTTTTAGTGTATTTCCGATAAATATTTCTTAATATTCCTCACTAACTTTGCAGGAAAAAAAAAAGTGTCTATTGAAGTGCAATATTTAAGAATCCGGTTTTCTTTCGTGTAAATCTTGTTTCTTGGCACGCCTATTTCTAAAGTAAAGAAGCAACATTTACATTATTGAACTCTAAATGTTTTTATATAAGTATAGGTAAATAAAATGATCTTGATAAACTTATATATAACATTAGTTTTGTTTTACCTTGTAATTCTAACCGGCAAAGTAATAAAAATAGAAATGTATAGTTAATTATTAAACAAAACAAAATGCGAAATTTAATTATTTTGTAAAACCAATAACGTTAAAAAATTATAAATTATAATCTAGAATTATATTATATTTTGTTTATATTTCTATAATTAAATAATTAAAATATAATATTTTAAAATTTCAAAGTTTTTACATTAAATCAATGTTATAAATTGTTTCTTCAATAATATTTAATATCTCAATAATTATTTTATTACAAAATGTTTGGAATTACTAGTTGCATAATTTATAATAAAAGAGATAATAAGATAATAAATAATTTTACTTATAATATGCACTGTAATTAAAATAGAGAAAATATATTTATTTAATCAAATTAACTCTTAATTATTTTAGTAATTTTGGGAAATAATTTGTAATTAATGAAACAGACTTTAATTTATCTCTTAAGTATTATATCAATAAACAAATATATATTTTTAAATGAGATTTATGAATATTTTTTTATTAGAAACATTTTAATTTATAAATCATGTAAGCACACTTATTAATTTTAAAATAATGAGCCATAAATAAATAATATTATAATAATATCTTAAGAAAAAAATTCTTTTAAAAATTCTTCTAGTGTAAGGATTATAAAATGAAAATTCTACTAAAAAGTAGTAACAATTTAGTGGACAAATATTATATCAAGTCATTCCAATAAAATTTACAAATAATAATAATTTTAATAAAAATTTTGAATTACAATTTTGTATATATAACGAAATTTTAACTCAATATTTCAATAATAATGCTTATAATTTCGTCATATTTTTTTGTTCTTTATTATTAATCTATCTGCAATCTTTTATAATGAAAGTAATGAAGAACGATCTATAGTATTTCGACACATTTAATTTATTAGGTATATAAGCTGCATAATTAATTTTCTAAAAATTTCCTTTAAAAAGTGAAAAAGAAATTTTTTTAAAACTGATACACAATGTGGTAAATTACTGTATAGCACAAAATAAAAGAATATTAATACTATTATTAATAAAATTAAAAAAAATATATTAATAATATTAATATTATACTATTGATCATATTAATATATATACTAGTATTACATGCTACTCGATAATATTATTATTAATGCTACTAATATAATATTAGTGCTTACTAATATTAAGTAATTCATTTTCCTTCTGTTTAAAATAGGATATCACATTATTGCTTAACAATAGTTATAAATTAGCCTCCTCATTTTTCTCTAATTAAATCTTCTTTAATTTATAGCAAATTTCAATTATTTGTTTTAAGCTAATGTTTTAACTCTCCTTCAACTAATCTATTTTCGTAAAAGACGTTTAATTCAGTAGTTGTTACGACTTAAATGCGTAAAGACATATTATTTTTTGAGAATTTTGTTGAGAAAAAAAATATATAAATTGCAAAAAGACGAGAAAAATTTCCGAAAATTGTCTTTCATATGTACGCATTCACATCTCAAAATAATTTAATATTCATGTAAAACTTCCCAGATATTGTATTACAACTTTATTTATGAATTATAACAAACCATTACTTATTGCTTATTAAGGTAATATAAGATTTTCCAGAATTTCACAGTCTTAAAAGTTAATGTGTGAAAAAAAAAAAAGAAATTTAACAATATTTTAAGTTTATATATATACATATGTTACAAATAATAATAATCGAACATTTTTATTAAAATTATTATTTAATCTTGTGCTTATTTTGGCAACATCAGATTTTTCAGGATTTCACAATACAACAGTAAAAATTAATGCATAAATAAAATAAAAAAAAATAACACATATTATTTTAAGTTTATATAAAATATATATATATTACAAATGATAATAATTCAACATTTTTATTAAAGTTATTATTTAATTTTGTGTTTATTATGCTATATCTGCTGTTCCAGAATTTCACAATAATAAAAGTTGATGTAGATAAAGAAAAATTTTAACACATGATATTTTAAACTTATATAAAAAGTATTAAAATAGAAATAAATAAATTTAAAGAAAATGTATGAAGGATATATATGGATGGACATATGGATGAAATGTATGAATAATAGGAACAAACAAAATCAGCTTAGCGAAAAGTTCAGTTATGAATCAATTCAGCTGAATAGGTTCAATTACGTTTAACGCATCTTTGAAGTAATTTTATTGTGAATATAATTTAATATAATAAACAAAAAAGGCGTGAAGTAAATGTGGATGAAATGCATGAAAAATAAGAGCAAACAGAATCAGCTCAGCTTACAGTTCAGTTACGAATCAGTTCAGCCGAATAGGTTCAGTTACGATTAGGTCATCTTTGTAGCAACTTTTTTGCGAATAAGAATTTCATTTAGAATAAAGAACTATTTCATAATTTTTACAAGCAGTAATGCTTCAAATAAAACTATAAATATTATCAAAAAAGTTCTTTAAATTTATAATTGTGCACATTTTTAATTCTTACGAATACAAACACAAAACAAATCATTTTGCTTTTAAACCATTTGAAGCAAGAGTCAAAATAAAAAAATTTGAAGAGATTCTTAATTTTAAGATGCATTTGGAATATAAAAGTGGATTTAATAAAAATAGTATATTATTATTTAAAGTATGATTGCAAATTAGTACTTAAATACTAATTCTGAAATGTATAATAGTCAAAATTGCAAACACAATAACATACTTTAAATGAAAATGCAATCATACTTTAAATACTATATTATTATTTAAAGTATGATTGCAAATTAGTACTTAAATACTAATTCTGAAATGTATAATAGTCAAAATTGCAAACACAATAACATCCCCTTTTGAAAACATTTATCTCTAATATAAGTCTTCTTTTATTTTATGCATATTTATAGAGAAAATATTATGAAGGAGAAGGAATATTTCCGTCCTATAAATCACACAGTGATTGCAAACTTTAGCATTTTAGAAACGGGAATTTCGTGAATACATTATCTGGCGACGAACAGCCACCTGAAATCACGCCAAGAGTTATCGGTAATACTACAATGGCCTCAGTTCATTATAGTAGAAACTACATCAATCATTTCAGAATTGGGAGACTTCAGGGAACACTTGAACAATGTATTAAAAACCCGATGAAGAATAATGGCACTTTTGCAGCAAAAGTGCTTAGAATTTATCATCAAAGAAACGTTGCAAAGTTATATTCATTTTAGTTTACTGCTTCTTCAATTAAATGATTCAATTATTTGTTTAAAACTATTACATGGTAAATCTTCAAAAGAAATTTTAAAAGGGATAGCATTTGAATAACTTTAAATTATTTGCATTTTCTTGGCAAATTTTAAAAATTCATGTTTTATTTAAAAAGTTAAAAGAAAATGTTTTTATAGGTTTAAACCAAGGATGTCAAACCTGCGGCCCGCCTTGAAAATTTTTCCGGCCCGTGAGATTTATTACACTTTTATAAAATATATTTATTTTATAATGGCCAAAGTAGTGAAAACTAATATATTACAAAATACATTTGAGAATCCATATGTTAAAAAATTAATTGTCGAAATTATGAGAAAAAATTAACTTTGATTTTAAAATAATATTCTTGCACAAAAAAATATCGCACCAGTAAAATAAATATTTTTTAATGATTTCATGTTTTTTATTTCATTTATATTTATATACTTCTTATATTGCATTTTTAGTGTTATATGACTTTACAATGTACGTTTGATATCATTATTATTATATTATCTATGTTTACGTGTAAGAATAACAGTAAACGCAATAATAATAACTCATTATGTTTCTATTTTTCACAGCAAAAAATGTCTATAGTGGGTTTAAATCTAATATCTGGATATATAATTTAATATGCCGACCGCGGAGTTAGGATGCATTTTCAAAGTGGCCAGCAAGATCATTTGGGTTGGTCACTCCTGGTTTAAACCATTCTCTGTGATTTAATCAAGCATATGTTCTGAAAAATGATTTTACAAAAGTATTTTTAATGACATATATAAGAGTATGGTATACGATTAATAAAGACATTTATTATGTGGACGTAATCTTGTTATTAGAAACGTTTTATTTTTATTTATGAAAAAATGTTTTAAATGATTAATGTTTAATGTTTTAAAAAATATATAATAATATATGTTTTTGTTTTTGCAAAATTTGTACCTAATAATTATCAACACCCTATAAAGAATATAGAATTATAAATGAAAGTTATATATTGAATTGAATATATGAATTGAATTTGCTCTTCAATACAAATATTTCAATACATTTCTTTAATTATTACAAACTGCAACTATCTTCAAAATATGTTTTCCTTTCACTTTATATAACTTTAAAAAAAATGATTATTTTGAGTAGTATTGTAAAAATACTTCAAAACTTATTTTTTATTTGATCAGTAAAGTAAAAAAAATGTTATGGATTCTAATTATTTCATTTGCTTTAAAAGACTATTAAACTGTAAAATACTGAAGACATATTAAAGTTTATTTTTTTATTTTTAAATATTATTTAATATTCTATAATGAATGGCAATGTGTTTAAAACAATAGCCTAACTGAATGATTGAGTTATTTCACAAATATCTTTATATTTTTCTGGTGCATATTCATAAAGAATTAATTCCTTCTTAAATAAAACATTTTTTTAAATTTTATATTTTTAAATTTATAAATTTTGAGAATAAATAAATATATAAATAAATAACAACAAAATTTATTAATTTTAATTATAATTTAATTTAATAAATTAAATTTATAACATTTAGTAAAATTTATAACAATAAAATTTATTAAATTTAATAATCGTGTAATTTAATAAATTAAATTTATAACAATAAATAAATTTATTTTTGAATAAATATGTTCATAAATTTTTACAATAAATTTAAGGTAATATATAGTAAAACCAACATTATTTTAATGCTCAACAAACTCAATAGTTTAAATAAATGCAATGCTAAACTATTTAGAAAAATTAAGATTCATATTGCATCTTAGGTAATACCTGTTTATAAGTAATCAATAGGTAACAATATTTCTCGTATTTTTCTGAATTGTAATTTTTCGTCATCACCTGATATTTTTTTTCAAATCTTAATAAAATAAACAAATCACACATTATCGTATTTATTTAATGCAGTATTAATCGGTTTAATCTGCTAATTGTATTATAATCCTTAATAAATAATCATAATGTCGTGGGCTATATGTAAATTAAAATAAACAAGGGTGCGCAGAAGAACTACCTCCCCCGTGGTTTACCTGGTAACACTTTTTAGAGGCCAAAAGATCTGCAATTGGCATTATTGTTAGATTAAATGAACTCTGTTTAGCATGTTTTGTTGCTATATTTTGTTGTTGTTGCAAATTTGTATGTTTTTAACGTTGTTCTTTTTACAAATTGTTAAAAGTTTGAAAAAAAATACAGATTGTTAAAAGGATTTTTAAAAAGGCTAGATGAAAATCTTTGTTTTCTTCTCTCTACCAAATAAAGACAAAATATAAATAAGTTTGCTAAAAAAAAGTTTAAGAAAACTTTTTCGAGGGTTTGATTAAGTTTGTCGCTCTACAGTCATTTTGTGCACACTTTGGGCTGATTAGACCGGGACCTGCAGTTTAACGTGGATTCCGAATAACTAACATCCATTCTAGGATTCGAAGCTGAAGCCAGTGATAGAGAAGGCCAGGATGCTAGCCAATTGACCAATAGGCCTCTGGAAAATTGGAGGAGGGGGATAGTCCCTACGTGGTATGTGGGTTCCAAATTGGATCTCACAAAGTAAGACTACTGTAAATTCACCATGGTGTATTCTTGATAAAGTTAAACCGGCTCTTTATTTATCATTAAAAATTAGTGATGTAACGGCTAACTAACAATCATTTGACAACAATTATGAAGTTGTAATTAGCACTGTATATTACATTTTTAGACATTAAAATAGCATTTTGAGTCTATAAATATTTATAAAATATAAAAAAAGTGTTAATAATCATGTTCATTAAATTTACAACCGAAAAAGTGTTCATGTGAACCTAACAAGTTTATTTAATTCTTTCTTCAGTATTGAAACGTTGTCTTCATAAACAGTTTAAACAAAATATTTCTTGATACCAAAAAAAGAATACCAAGACGAACACAAATAACTTCTACGTGCCAACCTGCCCCGTAGTACACGAGTTGATAAATAAAATCTATAGACGCTACACAGGGAATATATTTCCGGTTCCCTTTTATTTTTGGGGCAAAAGTCTATAGACAGAGGATAAAGGAAAAAAGGCTTGCATCATTACACTTTTAGACTTTAAAATAGTACTTTGAGTATGTAAATTTTATAAAAAATAAACAATTAATAATCACGTTCAATTTTTATTTTTTTGTTCAAATGCAGTTGGTAAACACTTAGACAATTGTCTTTGATGCCTTAAGAAAGGGCTGCATCGACGTTATTCACTTTGCACTACCCAGGAGGGCATGTGTAGCCTGAAGATATGCTATGGACGCGAGTAACACTACCCCCACAACGCTTTACGATCATGTTAGGACCGGGACATATGGTTTAAACTGAATTTCGAACCACTACAAACATAAATGGCACAGCCGGTATTTGAACTCGATACCTGTGCTGCGGAACGCCAGAGCGCTAGCACTCGGCCATCAGGTCCTCTGTACCAAAGATAGGTAGAATAAATTCGTTTGCTACAAAGTACGTCCGTTGGGTAGAAAGAAAACTATTGGAGGATTCCATTTGGTTTGTCATTCTATAGTCATTTTGTGCACACTTTGGGCTAATTAGATCGAGACCTACATATCAACGTGGATTCAGAACCACTAACAAACATCCATAACAAACACCACTAACAACATCCAGAATTCGAACTTGAAGCCTGTGTTACCAAAGGCCAGAACGCTAGCCAATTGGCCATCAGGCGGCTAACTTTTTGAGGAGGTTGAGAGTTCCTATTTGAGATGTTGGTTCCAATTTGGATGTCAAACGTAGGATTAGTGTAGCTGTTTACAGTGTAGCCTTGTTAAAGTTACATCGACTCCAAATTTACAGTTAAAAATTAATGGTATAGCGCTTAACTAACTTTAATTTGCCAACAAGTTGTAATAGTACTTTTACTTATAGTACAATTTTTAGACATTAAAAAAGTACTTTGAGTATAAAAATTTCTATAAAATATAAACAAGTTTTAATAATCATGTTCCTTTATTTACAGCCGAAAAAAAAGTTTATTTAATTCTTTCTTCAGAATTGAAATGTTATCTTCATAAACAGTTTGAACAAAATATTTCTTGCTACCAAAAAGAAGAACACAAATAACTTGTACGTGCCAACCTGCCCCACACACGGAGTTGATAAATAAAATCCATAGACGCTAGCTAGCTACAGAGGGAAAATATTTTCGGTTCCCTTTTATTTTTGGGGCAAAAGTGCATAGACAGGGGATAAAGGAAAAAATGCTTGCATCATCTCGATAAGTCACGTGACATATGGCTGGCTACGGGAGTTCCATCGATAAGTTATAAATAGCAGGGTGCTCCGTCATTTAAGGTGGGAAGGACGAAAGAAAAATTTCGGCTCCCGGCAAATAATCAAGACATTAAACCGGAAACCATCGTCAATCTACTTAATGTACTGTAAAGCACTAATAAAATATCGTCAGAGGAAATAAAAAGAAATAATTTCCGGAATATGGATTATCCAGGTTTGTAGTGTTTATTCACCAATAAAAACAGGCTTGATAAGATTTATTTCGGGGTAAATTTTGTTTGAATTTCCAACAAAATGCAAAAAAATGAAAGTTTATTACATTAACCGTTATATTTTTTGAAAATTAAAATTTTCACACGATAACGTTTAAAAAAAAGGAAAGAAAAATATCAATATCCTCATGTAAAAAGGATCATTCTGGTTTGTCGTGTTTATTCATCAATAAAAACAAGCTTGATAAGATTTATTTCGTGGCAAATTTTATTTGAATTCACAGCAAAAAGGGGAAAAAAATGAATGTTTTCTAGATTAGCCCGTACATTTTTCGAAAATTTTATTTTCACATGATGAAGTTTAAAAAAAAAAGGTAAAAAACATCATGTAAATTGTAAGTTATAAAGAAATAAATAAAAGTATTATTAATATTATTTCATTTAATATTATTGAAATTTAATTTTAATGTTATTATATTATTAAATAATATTTTTTATATTATCAATATTTAAATTAATTTAATATTATTAAAATAAATTTATTAAATTATTAAAATAATTTTTGAATTTTGTTTATTAAAATGATTTTTTAATAATATTAAAGATGAAATTTATTTTTCAATTTAAAGTATTAAAATTTTAATTTATTTTACAAACTAATACGGAAAAAAAATCCTCAAGAATATTGTCAAAATAATTTTTTTCGCATTTTAGAAATTAGTTGGCAACACCTACTAAAATAATTTTATTATAAAATGTGACTCTAATATTATTAGAAATGCATTTTTTTTCTAATCTTTAAAAAAACATAAAAATAGCATTTGAAAATAATAAACTGTCGAGAAAATTAAAATATTTCTTCTATGTGAGAAAAATATTTGTTCTTCAAAAAGTTTTTAATTTTATAACTAATTTCGTTAGAATGAGTCAATTTTCTGAACTAATTTTATTAATATAAATATTTGAATTTACACTACGAATTCATTATAATTTTACTAATATAAAGAATTGGTTTTACACTACGAATTCATTCATTTGAAAATTGACACTATTACAGTTCATCTTTTTGTAACAATATATATTTCCTTTTTTAAAAAATTTTTAAACAAATTTAGTGGTATTTGCAATTTATTAAATATTATCAGTGAAGTTATAATCAAATTATTTAAGCATTAACTTTCCATTTCATGTAAATGTATTCATTACCAGTGTAAAATATTTTCAAAATTCGCTTTAATTACATAATTATTACAATTCTCATGTATGTTATTTTTTATTTTAACTTTAAGTAATATTTTATTAACTTTAATTTTACAATAATATAAAATAATTTTTACGAGTATACCATATGAATTTTACTGTACTCAATAAATTCTGAAAATCGAGGAGAAAGTAATAAAATAAATAATGAATTATATAAATAAAGTAAATTAAATATTGTATTAAAAGTTTCTCAATATCCTTACATTATTTTGAGAATTTTAATTTTAATATTAAAAAATGAAATATGCATAATTATAAAAATATACATTTGAACTATTTGCAAACAGAAAAACAAATTTGTTTTGTAAAATATCATTGAGAAATTAGTACTATATGGTGTGGAAATGCTACCATGGTGTTCTCTTTATCAATTTCTACATTTTAAAGCAAATATATTTAAATTTATATTAAAATTTGAAGTGTAATAGGAAGATACAAAAAAAACTTTCCTTGTATTAGATGCAATTATGCAATATCATATTTGTAGCTTTTAATTTGTTTACATAAATAAAATTCTAGTTTCATATTACTTAAAAGTTAATTGCCGACAAAAATCCCTATCATCTTCAAGTATTATAATTCTTTAAAAATATTTCCTTTATCAATTCTTTAAATGATTTGAAGAAAATTCTCTTTTTTTCTTACAAATTTGACTTAATTACTGTATTGATTTTCATAGGTATTTAAAAACAGTTTTAACTACTGCAAAGCATACTGCTAAAAATTTAGAAATATATTGTATATCTATTTCTATTTCAAGTATTGTTATTTAGATTAATTGGCTTATAAGGACTGCTTTAGATTGGATACTGCTTTAGAAGCAATTTTTTTTATATTTTAAAAATATTTCAATGTCGATAAAAAAGCCTTTTTTTTTCATAATTGGGTAGAAAAATATTTGTTATTTTCTAGGTACTTTAAATTCTTAAAAGGAGTTTATATATTCTTCAAAATGCTGATGTTAAAATCTCAATTTATGGAATAAGTTGCGCTGAAAATTGAACAAATATATTTCTAAATAGTGCCCTTGTGTTCTAGATTCCGCGGCTTTATACGAGGCTTTATGTTTGAAAAATGCTAATTTTATTTTAGAAAATAGCTGCTTTTATTTAGATTTTATTTTAACGCAAGAGCGATAGAACTTGAGTTCTTTAAGTGAAAATCTATAGGTGAATATAGAAGGAAAAACACATTTGAATATCTATAGTAATTTTTTAATATTTGAAAATGCATTAAAATTTTCAATGTAATTTAATTAAAAAAATTAACACTAAAAAATTAAATTTTATTATCGTTATTATTATTATTATTTATTATTTAATTTAATTATTTTTAGAATAATTATTTAAAAATTTTAAATAATTTATAATTAATAATAAAATTAATAATTAATAATAATAATAATTAATAATAATAATAATATTAATAATAATAATAATTAAAATAATTATTTAATTTAATTATTAATTTTAAAATTGTTTTTATTTAATTATATTTAATGAAAAGTAAAATATGGTTACTTCATAATAAACTTATTTTCATAGTTATTTTAAATGTGAAAGTGTAAAGAAAATTCTTAACTAATTATATACTTGAAATACATTTTCTAATTTATTTAGACTGTATGTTTTAATAAATAAATTTATAAATATAATAGTCCTCAATGGAATGTAATCCCAAAGTTTATTTCATTAGTTACGTGGCTATTTCTAAGTAATAAATATTAAATAAACGTGCAAATGAGGTAAACAAAAATGCCGTAGTTTTTCGCAAAAAAGAAATGAATAAATAAAAAAAAAAAAAAAAAATTAACAATTAAAAATAACTATATAATAAATTGGATACTAAATTTTATAAATTGAAAGATGGAAATTTTAATTTATTTTACGTTAAATAATTTTTTTGATGAAAACTTATTGAGTAATATTAATCAAATCTGGCATTTACAAATCTCTAAATTTAAAGATAAATTTCTAAATTCTTATATTTATGTCTTTCACTGGTAAACAAAAATAAAAATATTTAATTTGTGAAATCGGAGCACAATTATACCTTCATGATTACGCATTTAACAAAATCAAAAGTAAACATACTATATTAAGCAAAAATTGGTATTGTTGATTGGAAATGATTTTCAAAAATAATGATACGAATTTTGTAAAATTTATTTTAAATAATTTAATTTGATAAACTCTTTTTTTAGTGTGAAATCCTTTACGGTAATGTACTTATCCTATGAACCTATGGCTAGTTTGATGATAACATTTTAAGTTAAACACAAAACTTCTACTTACACGATACAGACCCTATTAATTCTAATCGGTTTACTTAGCTAATGCTAAAAAAAAGCTAGAAAATAGCAACAGATTCCGAATAAAATGCAAAACATTTTCCCATCTTTCATATAAATTTATTTTGAATGGCACTACAATAGGTGCAAATTTACGATTTACACTATTGTAGTGCCATTTTAAGATGATTTCAATGAAAAATATTGTAATTTTTATACAGTGTATTTTTTCATAATTATATTGAATCATCGCTATTTATCGTCCATTTAATTTCTTGTCAGAAAAACATTTTACCACATTTACTACTTTTTATTTCACTCTAAATAATTTGGAGGTAATAAGAAAATAAAGTTACCACTAAGAAAGATACAATAATATATTTTATGATTGTATATAGTGAAGTTCGTACTTGTTAATATTGTTTCCAAAATGCCAGCAATATTAAGTAAAACTACTACATTGTATGATAAATTAAGTCATCACAATCATAAAAATATTTTTATTATAAATATCAATTACTTAATATTTCTATCTGCATTTTTTATACAATATTAAAAAATTATTTTGATTGTGTTTGAAGCAAAGAAAAAATTTTTTTATGCAATTAAGTAAGAATTTGTAATTTCGTTTACATATAGAATCAATATTCTACCTATTTTTTAATCAAAATCATAATTAACCTACAAAAGAAAAACATAAAGCTTTACAATAACGACATCAAAATATTTAAATAAAAGTCATTACATTTGTTAAAAAAAGACATTTGTAAAAAAAGTTCAAAAAGTGGAATATTCAATCGTAATACAATATATATTATATTCAGATAAGTTGATTTTCTAATAAAACTTATAAAACAAATATTTGCTGATGGGGATTTCATTGAAGAAAAAAGACAACAAACACAGTAAATATAAAAAAAAACATAAAATGACTTGATGAAGATAATTAAAAAAATATGATTAATACGTGTTTTTACTTAACTGATTATATACTAACTGATATTATCTGAAATTATAACTATTCGCCTGTTATTTATCTGAAAACGTCTATAAACCACATATCCACTTAAATAAATAGATTATATCCAGTTAAAATGACTATAATTGATCACTAGTATAGTTCGAAGAGTACTGCATAATGTTTCTTAAATGTAGATTGTATAGGCTTGTCTATGGATTGTAAAATTTTGAGGCAATTTTCTCTCTGTCTTAGCCTTGGGGCGGATGTTGCTAATAATCCATATAATGTTGTCAGCCTCATATATAATAGGTAAATTGTTTTATTAATACATCTCCTATCTTGAAATCTGCCAGTAGGCAGACGGCTTTTGCCCACCATGCGGTTGTTGCCATTGCAGAAGAATAAATTATTTTATTAGGAAATTCCATCGTTACGACTGAATCAGAATGAGATTACTACCGATAAAAAACGCAGATAACGAGAAAAACATTTATATCAAATTATGAATAGTAGGAAAATGTATATTGCAAGAAAATACTTAAAATGGACTACAATTGCACAAAATAACTTGTAAAATGTTTTATATTACAATGAATTATTTTATTTTTAATTCAATGTAAAATATTAATGACTTTACTCTATTACGCGAATACTAGGAACTATAAATCCATGAACATAACATGCAATCTATATCTGAAAACGTATATTATTATTCCGTATATGAAAATCTATAATTGGTAGCCAATAATTTCAATCCAATCTTTATTTGTATATGCACACAAACTTACAAATAGTTACACATCTAATTTGATGTAAATGGCGGAAGAAAATGAACGGTGACAGCTTATACAGCATGTTGGAATTATTTTCCACTTTTATTTGAATAGGTTTATTTTAATGACTATAATTGATCACTAGTACTGTGTAATGTTTCTTAAATGCAGATTGTATACGTTTGATTACGAATTATAAAATTTTGAGGCAATTTTCTTCTTTCTATTCTAGCCTTGGGGTGAATGAAAGGGTATTGTTGAAAATACATATAATGTTATCAGCTTCATACTTAATAGGTATTGATTTATTAGACAATTAGATAGTTTCGAAAACCAGAAGGAGATTTCCACAGATAAGAATACACAGCTAATGTGACAAAACGTTTACATCAAACCAAGAATATGGGGGAAATATATTGTAAGAAAATGGACTACAACTGCACAAAATAACTTGTCAAATATCCTATTTTACAACGAATTATTTT
Organism: Caerostris darwini; assembly: GCA_021605075.1. Taxonomy (NCBI): domain Eukaryota; kingdom Metazoa; phylum Arthropoda; class Arachnida; order Araneae; family Araneidae; genus Caerostris; species Caerostris darwini. The sequence continues at coordinate 22,796 of BPLQ01014800.1, forward strand.
ATTTTTGAATTCAACGTAAAATATTACTCTATTAATCGAATAGCAGAAACTATAAATCGCTATAAAATAGCAGGAGCAAAATTTACAATCAGTATCAGAAAGAAAAATCTATTATTATTGCTCCATAACTTAATTCCCACTAATATCTTTATATGCACACAAGAGTATAAATAATTTCACTTCTAATTTGATACAAACGGCCGAAAAAATAAGCGGTGACAGCGTATACAGCAGCAGTTTGGTATTCTTTTCCAATTTTATTTGAATACTATTCATAAATTATTTTATTGATAAAGTATAACTCAATACTAAATCTTAAGGTATAAGGTAAGGTATTAATCTAATTGTAAGGTATATCTCAATATTCAATACTAAATGGATTTGTATTTTTTGCTTCAGGTCTCAGGCTCTGTCCCGGCCATGCTCGTGCCTCTCATGCTATTTCTCATCACCCTCATCTCCGAGAACGCAGTGTCCGCTGAGCCAGCCGAACCGTCGCCATGTCGTTCCTCCTGCGCTTCCACGATCTGATTGGCGGCATCCACGTGCCCATCGATGACGGCATCGACAAGCTCAACCGCAAGTACACGCTGCTCATCTTCCTCTTCCTGGCGCTGCCCATCTTCACCAAGCAGTACATCGGCGATCCCATCGAGTGCTTCACGCCCACCTACTTCACGGAGAGCCAGTCGCGCTACGTGAACAGCTACTGCTGGACCACCTCCACCTACTACCTGGTGACGGACGGCACGGTGGACGACATCGGAGAGCCCGCCGAGAACACCCTCGACCCTAAGACGCTCTCGGACGAGATCGACTACAGTGCTGCGGTTGGCGAGGAGGGGGCCATCAGCGCGGACAAGCTCAGGAGGGTCAGGGTCACCTACTACCAGTGGTCGCCCCTCATCCTCCTGGTGCAGGGCTGCTGCTTCCACCTGCCGTTCGTGCTGTGGGGGGCGTGCGCGCACAACGCGGGGGTGAAGATTCGCCGCCTGCTGAAGAGGGCCTCGGACATCGCCAGCCTGCCGCCCGGCTGCCAGCAGAGGGAGGCGCTGCTGGCCGAGTTCGTGGACCAGTTCCACACCATGGTCAACGGCAACGTGGGGTGCTGCGCCGACCCCTCCTGCAGGATCCCCATCACGTGCAGATGCGGGACCGGTCCCAGCCGATACCTGTGCCTCCTGTACCTGCTGGTGAAGACCCTGTATGTGCTTAATGTGTTCCTGCAGTTTCTGCTGTTGACGGCCTTCATGGGAAGAGGCTACTTCAAGCATGGAGTGGAGCTATTTCGCAGGTGAGTCTATATATATTTGCAACTATGTCATCTACACAGTTCAGTCACATTAATGGGACCACCTGTCAAAAGCCACAAGACAAAAGCCTGTCTTGTATATTCTGGATTTAAGTGGAGTGTGGAATGTGGTATTAAGTGGTATTTAAGTGGTATTAAGTGGTATTTAAGTGGTATTAAGTGGAATTCTTTATATACACTCCACTGCAATGTCCTCCACCTGCCTTTTGTGACTGGTTATTTCACGTTGGCATCGAAAGAAGGTGGTGGTCACATTAATGTGACTGGACTGTGTGTATGTAATAACAACATATGTTATTTATAAGTAATCTACTTTGAATTATAAGTACTCATATAGTGAAGGTAAATTTTCGATAAAACCTTTCTTCCTTTGTTGAAATTTTTTAGAAGTTTTTTTTTTTTTTTAACTGTTTTAAGATTGTGTGTTTTGTATCTCGCTAAATGTTCCAATATTGGTGAAATAAAATAGCAAAAATAGAGGGAAAGTGGGTGGCATCATTTTGTTTGGTAGTGCTGGAGTCAAATATTCCTTTTCGAGTATATATAGAATGCCATGGGTGTTTGTAGTGCTTCGGAATCCACTTTAAACAGTAGGTCCCGGTCTAATATGATCGTAGAGCGTTGCAGGGATATTGTTACTCCACGTCCGTAGCTTATCTTGAAGCTACACGCACGACCAGGGTAGTGCTAAGTGAATAACATCGGTGCGGCGCTTGCCTTAAGACATAAAATGCAACTGTCTAAGTGTTTGCCAGCTGCATTGAACAAAAAAGTATATATAGAATTAAAATCATTTTGTGCAGGAATTTGTAAATCCTTATGCGAACAACAAATTAAAATGAAATTTCTTTCGAAACTTTTACAAATTTTTAAAAGAATAAATCAAAATTACTTTCTGTTTAATGTATGATAATGTAATTGTTAATTGCTAGATACAAGTCTAAATATTTTATTTTAGCCGACTTCGTAACGATAATTAAAAGGTCGCTCAAATTTACCCTTTGACTAAGCTAACATCAAAGGCGTGAGTACAGTGCTGAAGATTGACTGTTGCCAGGTGTGTTCCACATAGTTACATATTTTTCTGAGAGCATATTCACTTTTTAAGATGGTTAATGAATATTACTCTTTTAATACCTCTTAAAATTAATAATCTATGTCACATACAATTTGCGGTTTTGTCATTTTTTTTATCAAGCTGCTTTCAAAGAAATCGTTTACAGTAAATGCTTTACGAATACAAGTTGAAATAATACACATTATTACTATCTGTAGTAGATGGCTTGTAATATGTAAAATATCATTTAATTTTCTCAGAAAACATTCCGTTTATTTTTCATTAATAGAAATTGAATATCACATTGGAAATTATCCTAAAATACATGTATTGAAAACTCTGCTAATACTATTATAGAAGTAATAATTCACCAAGTTTGAAATATCTATGAAGCAATTTTTTTTTTTTCACATTCCTATTCGACATTAAATATTGTTTTTAAAAAGCAATTTTCAATGTTCTATTCAATTTAATCAAACTTGCTATCTGAAGTTTAGAGTTTTGAAGTTTTAACTTTGATTGATGGCTGATTTTGACAGATTTGAGGCTGTTTGTAGAAATTTATATACATGCTGACAATTCAAACGGAACGACCTGCTTGAAACCGAAAGTATAATGTGTCCTTTAACAATAAACTGGCGCCTGATGGCCAAGTGATTAGAGCTCTGGCACTCGGTGCTACAGTTTCGGACTCGAGTCCCGGTGCTTCTATGGATTTTTGCAGTAGTTCGGAATCTATTTTAAACAGTAAATTCTAGTCTAATATGAATGTTGGGAGTAAGGTTGATCCCTACCCCGTAAAAAGAAAACATCTCACTCTAGAATCCGGCAGTAGATAGACTTTCTTGGCCCACCATGGAGTTGTTGGGCCATTGAAGAAGAACCGTATTCGCCAGACATCAAATACATTACTAAGCTTATATTTTAAAGTTGATTTATATACATTTAAAAGATTAATAATTGTGATAAATTATATTTCATCAAATAAGAAAATTTAGGATTTTTTGTTTTTCTGGAGGATTGCGGCTTTTAGGCAACGATTAATTAGTTTATACTATAATTCAAATTGCGAATACCCTTCACTAAAATGATTGGCTATAGAGAAACAATGCTACTAACTACAACACACAAATATTTCAAAAGAAATTTTTGTTAATAACATAATGTGTATTTAAATTAGATATGTATTATAAATTCTAGAAAAATTAGTACAAAGATTTTAATGTTATTTTCGCTAGTTTTTATTTTGGTCCTTTTACAGAAGTTGAATCCAACAAAGTCTAACATAAATAATATTGCGGTTTGATGTTTTTTTTACATTTTTCATTACTAACTTATTACAATTATCTAATATTCCGAATGTTTGAGTAAAAAATTTGACTAAGATGGGGATAAATATTAAAAACTATAATAAGTTTCTTAAAATAGTATTTAAAAAGAAAGGCTAACCAAAAATTAAACAATGATTTCTTTATAATCGCAATGGTATTCCATACCAACTGCATAGGAATTTTCAACATTTCATTTAGTTAAGCGATGGTTTATATTTGAAAGGTCAATAATCTGCTATATTTATATATTTTTCTAAATTGCCATTTTTACTTATATGTATGGTCAAAAGATGTGCATTCTATTCAGAGATTTTTATTTATGTACTACACAGTTTGCTATGAAAAAAAAATGTATCCGATAAAAGAAAGAGGAAAAAAATTATGATATAATATTGATGTAAATTTGTAACTTTCCTTAAAGCGACATATTTTATAATTTAGTAAAAAAGATTTCAAAAAAATAAATAGTGAATATTTAACATTTTTAAAGTTTTACATTTATTAGAGACAAAAATAACTTTAATACACAATCCTAAGTTCATACTTACATAAACTTAGAAAAAATTATTTTATGCATTTATTTTTTATTTAAGAATAATATAAAATAAAATATAAATATAAATAATAAAATATAAATATAAATATTAATATAAAACTACTTGTCATTGTTAAATTTGTTAGTTAACGTGTTTACACATGTCAATGTAGTACAGCTTTCCCCTCTTCGTTATGCACACTAGGATATCTAGAATTTTTTGAAAAAAAATCTGAGGTTAATGGCAAATTACTGTCCAATAAATGTATTAAAAATATTCTTGCACAAAAACTGAATTTACAGATATATTCAGTTACTAGGCATCTTTAATTTTCATATTTTAATTAAAATTAAAATAAATATTTGTGTGAACAAGAAATATTGATAACCATTTCTTTTATTAAAGTAGCTCTGCTGAGGAGCCATCATTGAAAATATAATGAGAGAATTTTCTGAATTTCTTGATGACTTTATTTACAGTCGATTTAGACTTAGGTACGAGTCTTAGCTAAAAATAGCTCTTATTTAAGCCAAGGTTATTATACTTTACAACAAAAAAGTAGAATTTTCCTCTTCTAGATACGTAATAATAATTATAGTATAACTTCTCATATAATGCATTCAATTAAAATAATTTCAGTATTTTTCAATGGATGTTACATGATAATTTTACTAAGTAAATTTGTTATATTGAAATTTGTGCACTTACTGAGTAAATTTTATTTGCCAAAAATTTAGTTTTTATAATAAATACTTTTAATTTAATAAAGAAATACAATTTCTGATAATTACAGTTTTTAATGTAATAAAGTAAATTAACTTATAGAAAATTTTCAAGATTATAAATTTTATCTCTCTTTGCATAAAATTTCTAATGTCTTTACATATAAATTTAAATATTTATTACATTTTATAAGGAATTGTATATCATAGTAAAAAAATATAATTAATTAATAACGTGTAACGAAAATCACTAATGGAATAATAATAACGAAATTTCAGTTACGAATTACACAATTATGTATTATAGACTTTTAATTACTAACTTTTAATGCTTATTATAATTATTACTATAATTTCCACCATTATAAAGATATGAAGTATAAACAGTGATTAAAAAAATAAATATTAATAAAAAAATTAAAAAACCTGTTAAAAAATTTCAAATCGATGTAAGTTCTAGTGGTTAGAAAAGGTTGGACAGCCGACAAGTGATTCGGAACCGAAAGGGCCCAGATAGGCCCGATAAATCCTGAAGACTGTAAGTTCTAGTGGTTAGAGGAGATTTGGTTTTTCCCTCTACTGTCATTTTCTGCACACATTGGGCTAATTAAACTGGGACATATAATTTAACGTGGATTACGAACCACTAACAAACATCCATACCACAGCCAAATTATAGTTTCAAGATGTTATTCCAATGCGGTGAAACTACTATATATGTGCTTCAGTCGTGTTAAATTGATCAACATTGTATAATGAAAACTTGTTTCAAAAAATAGTTTTAATTGAATGAATTCAATAACTACTTCTTTTATAACTTTATAACATCTTCTTTTATTATCTATATATAACTTTATAACTATTTCAAAGCAGAAATATTTGCTTACTGAAATTTATCTCTAAGTGCAAAGTTATATAAAAGAAAATTTACTCGTAACTCATCACAATTCCTGGAGAGATTTGAAATTTTATTGTTTGTCATCACTCAGGTATTCAAAAAAATGACTGCAATAATCAAAAGTACTTTGATCATAGTTCAAAGAATTTCACTAGGACATAACCCAGCAGAAAAATATCACCAAAGTCTTTAAGAAATGTGTCTGGGTGAAAGTTTCCGAACACAATGTTACCCCAAATGACAAAATTTAAAATTATAATGCCAATATTTTGGTGCAGTGTCGTTAAATTGCTATATGTGAGTTTTAGCAGTGGTAAATTGATCGACAATGCAAAATGAAAAAAATATTTCAAATGATGGTTTTGATTGAATCTATGTTGATGTTGTAACATTTGGCTTTATTGGAAATCAATACATTATAATAGGAATCACACACAAACACAAAGAAGGAACAAACAGAACAAAGCAAACATACAGTAAGACAGTAATAGACAATAAGTCGGTCTCACACACCACAAAAGTCAAAGGTGGAGAGAGTAAATAAAGAGGGTAGACACTTTATTTCAGTCCATGAGGCCCCTAACCTCCCAGTATAGCTGCAAGACTTCTCCTTGGCAATGAGCCTCTCTGTTCAGTCCTGGACATTTCAAAAAAATGTTCTGAATTCATTGTTCCAGCTCTACATATTGGGAAAGTGTACGATGTGAGGACACCTATCCTGTTAAGGTGTTCCGCAAGACTATCGTGTCCGGTTCTTAATCGAAAGTTGGCAACCGCCTCTTTACGTGGTCTAATGTTAAAGGTTTTCCAGCTGTCTTGGAGATTGTGCCACTTTTTACCTTCATATATAGTTATAAGATTATTTTTCAGTTTCATAAAAAAATCTCTACGAATATATATTTTGAAAGATTCTGGTGGAATTTGTTTCTTTTCAATATTCATATTCTTTCCACGTTTCATTTCCCACGTGTGATGGTATCCACTGTAATACAATTTGCTTGGCTTTAGTTCTTAAATGTTTGATATCTTTCTTAATTTGACTTATTATTGAAATTTCAGTGCGATGATTTAACGAGACAGCTGGTATGACTGTTCTGGAATCTACGAATATTACCACTTTAGAGTAGCAATAGTAGCAATCAATATTTACTCTGATTATTAAATTATTTATTGCTAGATGTATAGCATATATATCAGCATCAAAATTTGCATTAATTTTCCTACAGGTCGACTGTGCAGCAGCTTTCAATATCGCTTCATTTTCATCTTTCTTAGAAAGGTCATCTAGTGTTAAGTGATTGAATTTATAATTACTTCAAAACACAAAGATGTGCTTACGGAATTTTATCTTAAGGAGTTAAAATTATATAAAATAACACTTACTCGTAACTCATCACAATTCATGGAGAGATTTAAATTTTTACTGTTACTTTACTCATCACATAGGTATTCAAAGAAAATGACTGCAGTAATCAAAGGTACTTTGTTTATAGTTCAAAGAATTTCACTGGAGCATGCCTCAGCGGAAAAGTATTACCAAAGCCTCTAAGAAATGAGCCTGGTTGAGAGTTTCCCAACACAATGTCACCCCGGAGACTGCAGTGCATAAAGATTTGGTTATTTTGAAACAGCTCGCATTTTCTATAGTCTTGCTCAATTCTTCCCCAAACACGCATAAAAACAGAAGGAATTTGTTGGCTGCACGCTGTTCGGCCAGAGTTGAGAAGTTTCGGTTGCCCTCCTAGAAAATTCTATTTTTCCTGGAAATGGATTTTTAGGGAAGAACCTCACACGCGCTTTTACTTTTGGAGGTTATAGTTTGACTACAGGGCATAGTTTACTTTCGGATTAGATTAAAAGAAAATTGAATGATAATAAAACGCAGGTTTTAATCAAAGTAGTGTGAATTCAAAAATAAGAATTGGCATAATTTTAGATTTAAGGCAGGACAAAAACTTTTATCGTTATTAGTATACAGTTTCATTTGAGTTTTTAGCTTAATAAAAATGAAAAATATTAAATTGCATAAACTGGAGTCTTTTTCCAGTTATGTGTTACTTTCGGATTAGGTTAAAAGAGAAAATTGAATTATAATAAAAACAGTTTTTAATCAAAGTACTTACTGTGCCGAAAAATAAGACAAATTATTATTTTTTTCATAAAAACTCTTTATTTATTTTTCCAAAATTATTTCATCGCCTTCAAAGTAATCCCCTTCGGACACAATGCACTTTTGCCAACTTTTTTCCAATCCTCAATGCATGCTAAAAAGTCATCGGCAGGGATGACCTTCAAAGCGATCTGCGATTCACGTTGAATCTCTTCAATCGACTCAAAATGGTGACTCCGGAGTGGTCTTTTCAGTTTAAGGAATGGTCAGAAGTCGCATGGTGTGAATACGTGGATTGTGAAACGATATGGGTCTCATTTTGGGCGAAAAAGTCACGAAGAATCAATGCAGTGTGAGCTGGTGCATTCAGCGTTTGCGGTACCAATCGAGATTTGACGCCTTTAAAGCCCTAAATGGAATTGGCCCATCCTTTTGAAACTCCAACATCATCAGCAAGGTCTCTAATTGTAAATCGACTGTTTGCAAGCACAGATCTTTAATTTTTTGGACGTGAGCTTCGTCGATTGATATTGATGGTCAATTAGAGGGCTCTTCGTCTCCAGCGCGTTTTCTGCCTTTTTTGAACTGTTTATATCACTTCTAAGCATTTCTTTCTGATATAGGAATGAGCATAACGTCTTCTTCAACAGTCTATACCTTTCCGAAAACAATATTTAATGTAAGTTCTTTGCTCAATTAATTCAGACATTTCAAATATCGCTGGAATTACTTTTAGATTCCCACAAAGCCAAGCGTAACTCAAACACTAATGAATATTTTGACTTCACATTTCACACAGATGTCAAGGATAGTGCCAACAACCTAAAAAAAAAACAAAATTGAAATTTTCTAAGCCCCGGGAATTTTAAATTGAAAATTGACCTTACTTTTTGGACACAGTAGTATATGCTTTATTTGTGACAAATTGATCGACATTGTAAAATAACAAACTGCTTCAAATAATAGTTTTGATTTAATTTATAATTCATTCAAAACAGAAAGATTTCCTTACTGAATTTTATGTCTAGGACCCAAAGTTATATGAAATAAAACCTACTTGTAACTCATCACAAATCACGGAGAAATTTAAAATTTTACTGTTACTTTACTCATCACTTAGGTATTCAAAGAAAATGACTGCAATAATCAAAGGTACTTTGTTTATAGTTCAAAGAATTTCACTGGAGCATGCTCCAGCAGAAAAGTATAACCAAAGTCTCTAAGAAATGAGTCTGGTTGAGAGTTTCCGAACACAATGTTACCCTGGAGACTGCAGTGTATAAAGATTTGGTTATTTTGAAACATCGCGCATTTTCTATAGTCTTGCCCAATTCTTCCCCAAACACGCATAAAAACAGAAGGAATTTGTTGGCTGCACGCTGTTCAGCCAGAGTTGAGAAGTTTTGGTTGCCCTCCTAGAAAATTCTATTTTTCCCGGAAATGGATTTTTAGGGAAGAACCTCATACAAACTTTTACTTTTGGAGGTTATAGTATGACTATAGGGCATAGTTTACTTTTGGATTAGGTTAAAATAGAAAATAGAATGATAATAAAAAGCAGGTTTTAATCAAAGTAGTGTGAATTCAAAAATAAGATTTGCCATAACATTAGATTTAAGGTAGAGCAATTTTTTTTGTGATATATATTATCTTAATAGGTATACAGTTTCGTTTGAGTTTATTAAAAATGAAAAACATAAAAAAATATAAACTGGAGTCGCTTTCCAGTCGTTTGTTACTATTGGATTAGGTTAAAAAAGAAAATTGAATCATAATAAAAAGTAGAATTTAATCAAAGTAGCGGGAATTCAAAAATAAGAATTGTCATAATTTTAGAATTACGGCGGAGCAAAAAATTTTATCGTTATTAGTATACAATTTCGTTTGAGTTTTTAGCTTAATAAAAATGAAAAATATTAAAATATTAACCTGTATAAACTGGAGTCTCTTTGCACTTATTTGTTACTTTGGATTAGGTTAAAAGAAAATTGAATAATAATAAAAAGCAGGTTTTAATCAAAGTAGTGCGAATTCAAAAATAAGAATTGCCATAATTTTAGATTTAAGGTAGGGCAAATTTTTTGTTATAAAATATATTTTATCGTAATTCGTATAGAGTTTGGTTTCAATTTTAAGTTTATCAAAAATTAAAAACATTAAACTATTAAAATGCATAAATTGGAGTCTCTGTCCAGTTGTTTGTTACTTTCGGATTAGGTTAAAAAAAATTAAATGATAATAAAAAGCAGGTAAATCAAAGTAGTGTGAATTCAAAAATAAAAGTTACCATAATTTTAGATTTAATTGAAGGCAAAACATTTTTTGTGATATATATTATCGTAATTTGTATAGAGTTTCATTTGAGTTTTAAGCTTATTAAAAATGAAAAACATTAAAATATTACCATGCATGAATTGGTGTCTCTTTCCATTTATTTGGTTATATTTTAAGGAATAGATTCAATTTTAAACGACAATTAAGTATGATTCCGTTTTTTATTAAGACATTTTTAAAACTTAAAGTTTTTAAAAACATTGCAAAATTATTTCAAAAATTAAAAGTTTTTCAAACGTTTGAAATTCATAAAAATTAATTCAATAATGTGTTAACACATTATGTAATATTATTCAATAATGTGTTTCAGGAATTTAAAAAAAATATATTTTTAATTTACTGGGACCTGATGGCCTAATGATTAGCACACTGGTGCACAGCTTTCGGATTCGGCAGTGCCATGGATATTTGCAATATTTCGGAATTCACTTTAAACTGTAGGTCCCTGTCTAATACGATTGTAGTGCTGAAAACCCTATCCCATAAAATGGAAACATCTGCTGTTTCGGAATCTGTCAGTAGGCATGGTTCAACATGGACTGAGTGCCAGGGAAGGAGTTAGTTAAGTTTGACGGGGAGATATGCACTCAAAGCTCAGATGAACATTGCCAAGTGTGAAGACTACGGAAAGCTTGCTTAACAATCCGATCTCAATCCTCGAATCCTACCTCGAAGAACATCTCCACCGAATTGGCTTGAAGGTCACTCCTGATTGCCTTCTTTGTTTCACTAGAGATACTATGAGCTATACTCACCTGAAAGTTTGTGCTCCTATGGCCAACACTATTTTGGAAAATTTATCTATCGACAACTTTATTTCAAAGGCTAGTTTGTATTGGGCTGCTCGCAGGGAAATGGTCAATACGACCCAGTCCTCGACGTAATTAAAAAAGTTAGTTAATTACTTATAATTTATTATGTAAATAATGTATTGTTGTATCGTTCAAAATTAGCAATTAGTTAAGAATCGCTGGTCCCCACCTTTATTAGGATTTTCTTTAAATCACATCGTTGTTCATTCTATAATCTATTCATACTTTTAAGCACTGAAGCTGAAAAAAAGGCCTTATAAATTGTTAAGAAAATTGAAAAAAAAAACTAATAGTACTCAATCTTCATTAGTCAATTTAATAATGATGCATGTAAAATATAGATTATTATAGTGTGTAATTATGATCATGTTTTAGACCTGAGTTTGTGAGAAAAGGTTGAGATAATAAATAAATGCAAATTGTTGTGAAATGAAAGCAGAAATGTTAATTTTAGAATTTAAATATGCATAATTTCCAAGACAGATTTCTGAAATTTTACTAAAGATATCTAATTTTACGGCTTTTTATTCTAAGATAGAAAAGTGTCAAAATTGATAATGCAAATAAAAACATCACAGATCTATCCTAGATAGAAAAACACTCAATCATACTCAAACCCCAAAGACACTTTATTAAATACAAAACACTAAATGTGGCAAATTGGATACCGTTTCCAATGTATGGATATTTTCATGTAACCCTCATCAAAAATAGTGCCTTTTAAATAAATTATTGTCATAAATTTTGGGTTGAAATTGTTGTTGTAAAAATCGGTTTTAAATTCGAATAATACATCTATCAAAAAACAATAATTTGCGATGTAAACCGGATCAAAAAAGTTATTTTTATGTTTAACACATCACTCAATATGGCAACATTGTGGACAGACCCATATAATTTCTGGATAATACCATCCTTCAAATGATACATGCCAAAATTCCATGACATTCTGATAAATAGTTTACAGGTTACAATGATTTTAGTGACCCCATTTATGTAATTTTCAAAACAATGGATAAAATATAGTTTATTTAAATTAATTTAACATATTTGTTTGATGGAGGAAAATACTGTTGAAACCAAACAGTGGTTTGCTAGGCTTTATGGAGCCTCCTCACCAGAAAAATCAACTGTTATTGACTGGTATGCTGAATTTAAACGCTGTTGTACGAGTACCCCTGATGCTGAACGCACTGGTAGCCCAGAATTTGTAGTTGTACATGTAAATATAAAAAAGTCTCCAAAATAGTTTTAAAAGACCTTAAAGTGAAGTTTTTTTGAGATAGCGGATACCTTAACGATATTAGAAGATAATGTATTTACAATTTTAGACGAAACTGTCAGCAGCGCAACGGACCGAAAACAACAAAGAATCGACAATTTAGAGCTCTGTTTGGAACTATTCAAGCGTGATAAAAAGAATTTCTTGAGCCGGTATGTGACAATGGAGGAAACATGAATCCATACTACACACCAGAATCAAAATGATCGCCAGCTGAGTGGACAACCGACGGTGAAAGTCGTCTAAAGCGACCAAAAACTCAAAAATCAGCAGGCAAGGATATGGCATCCGTATTTTGGGACACGCATACTATTTTGTTCATCGACTATTTTGATAAAACTAAATATTACATGTCATTATTGGATCGACTGAATGTCGAAATTAAGAAAAAATTTGCTGTGTCACAAGTCGATGAAAACTATAGTTAAATTGAATGAATTACGCTTCAAATTGCTTCCCCACCCACCGTACTCTCTACATCTGGCCCCCAGCGACTGTTGGCTTTTTGTACAAATTAAAAAGATGCTCCAGAGAAAGAAATTTGGTTCAAATGAAGAAATAATTGCCGAAACTGAGGCCTGTTTTGAGATCAAAGACAACTTGTTCTACTAAAAAAGTATCGAAAAGTTAGAGGAGAGTCGAAATGAATATATCACTCATGTTGACGAATAAAGTCGAATTTCTTGCAAAAAACAATTTTTTTCTTAGCTAGACCGTAGACTTATTGAGTGGTATATTATATAAAGTGGTAAGCTCATAAAGAACAAATACAATGAATTTATGTTTGTTTTAATGTTAACTACACGTGATAATTAATGTTTGTTTAATATTAATTACACGGGATAATTAATGTTAATTTGTAATACATTAAAGTTTGTAAATGAAATTTAATATGCTTATTCACAATTGGGCTAGTTTACACCAACACAGAATTACAGAATTTCTAAATCTGACTATACTATTTATTAATCAATGGAAAACGTAACCATGAATTAGATGGTAAAAGTTACTATTTGATACTTCATTCGTTTTTTAAATTTTCACGAAATATACTTCATTGCAATTCTATTTTAAGTCGTACGAATATTGCAAAGACATACGATGATTGTTACCTTAACTAAAAACATTAATTTCTGCTTAAGACAACGAATCGCAGAAATATCGACATCATTTAATAGATTCTCAGGCATTTATCAATAGAAACGAACATTAACATAGTATCAACCATTCCATAAAATTGCTTTTGGTCCTATGATTGAACTGTTAGGACAACCCATAATGTCCGATAATGATATCAACATTACCCCAATATTTATCCTAAGAATTAAGTGGTGCTTTGGTCGGTGGCCATCAAAGGCAAATAGTGATATAGCGTTTAATTTCGTTAAGCTCCCGCGCAGCTGGGGTGCTGGAAATGTTCACATCTGGTAGATCGAGACATGGAATTTCATTGTATTGTCTTAATTCAAGAATATATCAATGAGATGAAATGAGAAAGTACTACACTCATGTGAGCGAAAATGTTTTGATAAAAGATTTGGTTCTGTGTTATTCTATTTCTTTTTATCTCTGGACATGACAATCAATAGAAAGTTAGTTTATAAAGCGTTTTCTTAGTAGTTAAACTAATCAGTTTTTTATTTTCGAGTACAAAGATTCGATATTCGATTTGACATTGTTAAAGGATGGACAATGTAAATGCAACAAATGTGCATTGTACAATTACGACATTCGATTTCAAATGTAACAAATGCATAAAATGGACATTGTAAATGTTCGACATCGAGCAAAGATTACAAGATTCACCTGTTAAGAGGATGTTGAGTTAAGAGGAAGTTGTATATAAAATAGAAGAAAATCTTTAAAAAAACATATAAGAAAACCCTATTATACTTCATTTTATTAAAATGAAAAATATCTATTGTTATTTTCAGATGTCGTGACATTTTCCCCAAAGTTTTTCGTTTTTAGCACGGCAGATATATCGAAATTCAAAGTATCCCAGGGTGCATCATAGAGTGTCTGCTACACTGTATCAATATTTTACCACTGCACCATGAAACGAACACTTCCAAGAATTGAACATATGTTATCACATTCTCTTTCCCATTACCCGAGCTGAATGAACGAACTTTACCACACAAAAATTGCACCTACAGAAATTTAAAGATTACCTACAGAAATTTACAGAAGGCTTACAGAACACCTACAAAAATTTACAGAGCACCTACGGAACACCTAGCGAAATTTACAGAAACACCTATCCACTGTATAGAGTAAACCTTAAGTTCGAAATTGCTTACCAGTTTTTAAATTTCGTTACCTCCTTCAATGGAACAACAGCATCACGATGGATCAAGGCCTTCTTCCTACTGGCAGATTTCGAAATAGGAGACGTACTTCTTTTTACGTGGTAGGGTTGTCAGCTCTACGCTTTACAGTCATATTAGACCGCGACATTCGGTTTAAAGTGGATTAGGTACCACTACAAATATCCATGGCACCGTCGGAACTCGACCCTGTGACACCAAGATCCAGACCTCTAGTAATTCGGCCATCAGGATTCACTTTTTAAGCTAGTCTCCTTTTATTCAAATGCTGAAGATATTAGCCGAAAAAATTTTATACAATAACTGAAGCAAAAATAAAACAATTTAAAGAGTGAATAATTGTATGAATAAAACAATTATTTACATATCTACAATGAATTCCATAACATTGCATATATTAGCATAAAAATAATAATAAATTACTGTCTGCAACAACTGAAAATTCTTTAAATTAATTAAGCATTTTAAAGACTACAATAAATTCACAAACAAGACATTCTATTTATCTTCCAGGTCTCTGGTCTGTAAAATATATAACAAATACAGTTTAAAGCAATTATTTAAGAGAAACAAATTATAATTAAAGAAATTCAGTAAAGAAATCTAATAACAAAGTTAATAAAGTTACACATAATTCATTTTTTTCAGCATACATATTTGAGGAACTTAAATTTAAATAAAATATTCAAATGTCTCTAAAATAATTTTTGACCATATGCAAAGACTTCATTTTAAACTAATTAAATTTAATTTTTCCTTTCTTTGGAATTTTATTTTTATTATTGAAAACATTTGCCGGTAAAATTATATTTTAATTTCAATCTTAATCATTTACTAGTTTCAATTGTTAATGGGGAGAGAATATCTTTTGGAATCAGAATGGAATGTAGTTGTATCTTGGTTAATTAATTTATGTTAATGTTCTTAAATTGATTGTGGGTGTCAAATGTCAATTAATTTTCCAAATTCCAGACTATTTTACTAAATCTGTATGATATTGTATTATTATTTATTATATTTATATGTTTACTCGTAAACTATGTGTTGTTAGGGAATTATTTCGTAAATATGTGAATAATTATTTTTTGTTTACTTATCAATTTTCATAATTATTTATTTCTTAAATTGCGTTATTTATTTAATTTATTGTATTAAAACTTTTATTTAAAAAAATTTGGTGAATGTTTATACATTTGGCAACATTATATTAGAGACTTGGCGACTTAGTTATACATTTAGTGACAAGTTCACAGCGGTAATTTCGCATCATCTAATGCTGAAGATAGGGGCCTAATGTCCGAGTGATGAGCGTTCTGGTGCTTGGTACCTCAGAGTTTCAGTCCTGGCGATGCCATGGATGCTTGTAGAGATTTTTTTTTCTAATATGGGTGTAAAGCTTAGGGCCGACAAACCTACACCGTAAAAAAAATGAAAGGCAATATCTCATGTTTTGGAATCTGCCAGGTGGCAGAATGCCTTGGTTCATCATGGCGGTGTCGCGCCATTGAAGTAGTGGAATGTGCAAGATGGTAAGGTGCGATTTCTATTAGCGCACTCATACGAAGTTATTGCATAGAGTCCAGTGAGGATTTCGAAGAATGCAGACTCAATAGCCGGTTTTCATGGTTAAAAATTTTAGGGTTTTTTTTTAATCAATATGACGTGAAGGCATTGAGAAATTATTCCTAAAAATCTCAGCCTAAGTCTCATTTGCCCTCTAGCGGTATAGTCAATTATTTATTTATTTATATTTTTTGCAAATCTAGCAGGGTTTTTTTTTATGAGGAAATACATGAAAATATCGTTACATTATGCAAAAGTCACAAAATATCACCATGAACAGAAATATAATGTAATTTTTGAGAGAAAATTTACCGAAACTTTTATGGTTTAAATAAAAAGAAATATTAGGTAAGTAAAAATTCATTAAACAAACAAAAGGAAAAGTTTTATGTTCGGAAATAAAGATAATGCATTGTACCGATGATAGAGCAATGTATTGAATGGAAGTTTAGTAGACATTACTAATACAATGCATTATACATTACTTTTACTACTGATTTGATCATTAAAAATAATTATTTACTAGAAAATATACATACTACTGTGCCCCAAAAGTAAGACCAATTATTTTTTTTCAAAAACTCTTTATTTATTCTTGCAAATTTATTTCATCGCCTCCAAATTAGTCCTCCTCCGGACACAATGCACTTAGCCAACTTTTTCCCAATCCTCAGTGCATGCTAAAAAAGTTATTGGTAGGGATAGCTTTCAAAGCGCGCGGCGATTCACGTTAAATCTCTGCAATCGACTCTAAACGGTGTCCCCGGAGTAATCATTTGAGTTTAGGGAATATCCTGAAGTCGCATGGTGCTAAATCAGGTGAATACCTGTTTGTGAAACGATATGGGTTTCATTTTTGACGAAAATGTCACGTAGAATCAATGTAGTGTGACCTGGCGCATTCAGGGTTTTCTGTACGAATCGAGATTTGACGCGTTTGAGGCCGAAAGTGGAATTGATCGATCTTTTTGACATTTCAACATCCTTCTCTATCTCTAATTGTAAATCGACGGTTTGCAAGCACCAAATCTTTAATTTTTTGGGCGTGAGCTTCGTCGGTTAAGGTCGATGGTTTACCAGAGGGCTCTTCGTCTTCAACGCATTCTCTGCCTTCTTTGAACTGTTTATACCACTTCTAAACATTTCTTTTCGATATAGGAGTGCTCACCGAATGCTTTCTGCAACATTCTATACGTTTCCGCAAACAAAATTTAATGCAAGTTCTTTGCACAATTAATTAAGTCATTTCAAAAATCGCCGGAATCACAACGCTAAGGAATCTCAAACTAATGATTATTTGGAAGTGAAATTCCACAAAGATGTCAAGAACAGTGCCAGCAACCTAAAGAAGAAAGCAAATTGAAATTCCATGAGCCTCGGGAATTTTAAATTGAAAATTGGTCTTACTTTTTGGACACAGTTACTATGCTCTATTTTTATTCAAAGGGTTTTCCCAAGAATACTGAAGTTTTCCAAGTAAAACGACAGAAAGTTTACCAAACAAATCCTAGAGCCACCTTAATCTCAGCGGATACAAAGTTCGACACTTTGAATCCCCAGGGAGAAGAAAAATATATCAGCAAATCGTCTAGGATAGTGAAGAAGAACTTGACCACTAGGAGGCCACTTAGAATAATAGGTTGTCGAAAAATAAATCGCTACCTGCTTGTAAGAAAGGCCAGACATTTTATTCTGGTTTGGATTTTGATCTGGATTTTGACCAAGTAGAAAGAAAAAATAAAGAATCTTTGAATCTTTTAAAATTTTCATCCGCTTATATAGAGACCAGAAATTTATTCCGTTAAGTTATGTTTATTTTTTTAGAAAATAATATATTATTTAAGGAAAATCAAAAATACATAGAAAAATAAATAATATTTTAGGTATGAATCGTCTATATATTTACGAAGTCTCTGGTATTTACGAAGAAAGACGAATAGTTATAAAAAATATTTAAAAGAAACAACATTAATTGATGTCTATACTAAATTTTAATTGATTCTCAAAATACTCACAACTTTGTTTATAGTTATTATATTTTTGCTTTGATTGGAATATAAACAATTCGTATAAATTTAAGAGCATTTAAATGCAATGACTTTAGTTTAGCAATATGCTTATATTATCATAACTTTAACAGCATTTAAATGCAGATACTTTAGCATAGCAATAAGTTTATATTATCATAGCTTTAACAACATTTAAATACAGACACTTTAACATAGCAATAAGTTTATATTATTATATTTAAACAAGACGTTTTTCTGAGTGAAGTCTGTAGTGTCAATACACACGAAAATTCCAAAAATGTTTAAGTTGTTATCCTATTTGATAATTGAATAAAGTGGAATACTAATTGTTATTTGTAAAAATGAGAATTTAGTTGATGAATTATTCATGTCTTCATTGCGAATGTCCTATTGATTGCACTATTGAACTTTGTACAGTTGACTTTCTGCTTAAGGAATTGGATTTATTGTTGACTAATTAAGTGACTATGAATTTGGTTGATGTACTTATTAACTAGAATTTGTTAACAAGTAACATTAATAACAGTTTAAAACAATGTTAACGTTTTAACAGTTATTAATTTACATTTGTTTCATGATTTAAGAAATAGCATAGGTCACTATATAATGCTAAGTGCAATCGACAAATGTGTGACTAGGTGACACACTAAAAATCGACTAAGTGCAAATCTTCTCAATGCTCATAACGATTTATGATATATTGAAACTGCATTTTAATAGTCTCAAATTATTCATTTGAGTTCTGATATCAGTTAGTTGTACCATTTGATAAATTAACATTCTTGTAGTAGATTATTACACTTTCTTTCTTTCTTTTCTTTTCTTAAGGTGGCATAGTTAAATTTAAAATCAAGCTTAAGCTTAAATCAAAACGTTTTAATAATAAGATCTTGTTTTCTTTTGTGTAAATTAGAGTTGCTCTTTGTAACTTTTAAGCCTATTGTTAAAAGTAATAGAATTATTTTGTCGTGAAATTTGAAATACGAGGTATAATTTTAAACAGTTTGGAGATTTATGCCATTCTCTGTATCTCTTTATAAGTAATAATAATAGCGTAATTGTATTGTAATATAATTAATCGAAATTTTAAAGTATTTTTGATAGCATAATTTTATAGTATTATAATTAATCGTAACTTTATATTTCTTTTAATAGTATAATTTTATAGTTAATTTAGTTAATCGTAATTTTATGGTATTTTTTTTTGTATAGTATCGTAATTTTTATTGTATAGTATCGTAATGTCATAGTATAATTTTATAGCATGTAATAGTAATTTTATACTATTTTTAATAGAATAATTTTATAGTATTATAGTTAATCGTAAATTTATATTAATTTTAATAGCTTAATTTTATAGTTTTAAAACATCAATTTATTCAGCAATAATGTTTGAAATTGAATTATTATCGTTTTTTGAATATTTAAAATAAAACTAAATTAAGCAAAAATTCTTATAGCTAGGATATATATATATATATATATATATATATATATATATATATATATTGATTTGATTAAGCTAGAGATTTCAGATAAGGATTTTAAGCAATACGATCCTTAAACGAACCAAAATTGTTTCCAACGCCTGATCTAGTTCATTTTAACAATTAAACTTTTATTCAAATCAACCGAACCTATTCTTTTCAAACTATTTCTGTAGTTATTTTCGTACACTGCAGCCTTCCAACTGAAACCAACTGAGTGTGGTAACAAAGGAAGGTGACTTCTGTTTTTGGCATTTTTGCTCTTTGATTGAATCCCGAAAGAAAAGGACGAGCCAGTACAGTTTGAGGCCACTTTTCCTGAGGCAGAACCATTCAGAATAGGGCAATTACTTTCTCTGCTTTGGATTGGCTTAAGAAATTAGAGTGAGAAATTCTCCTCCCAAACTGTAATTAACTTTAATATTTTTAATAGCATAATTTTATAGTTAATCGTAATTTTATAGTATTTTAATAGTATAATTTTATAATCGTAATTTTGTAGTATTATAGATAATGATAATTGTATAGTATTTTTAATAGCATAATTTATTGTATTATAGTTAATCGTAATTTTATAGTGTTATATTTAATCGTAATTCTACAGTATTTTTTAATAACATAATTTTATAGCATTATGGCTAATAGTAATTTTGTAGTACTTTTAATAGCATGTATTATAATTAATCGTAATTTTATAGTATTTTTAATAGCGTAAATTCATAGTATTATAGTTAATCGTAATTTTGTAGTATTACAGTTAATCGTAATTTTATATTATTTTAATAACTTTATTTTTATTAAAACATTATTTTATTCAGTAATGATGTTGTAAATTGGACTATTATCGTTTTTTGAACATTTAAAATGAAACTGAATTAAGCCAACATTCGTATAGATAAGATACGTTTTGTATTTTTGATTTGGTTAAACTTAAAATTTCAAATAAGGATTTTAAGCAATACGATCCGTAAACAAAACAAAATTATTTCCAACACATGATATAGTTCATTTCAACAATTAAACTTTTATTCAAATCAACCGAACTTGTTCTTTTCAAACCCTGAAACTATTTTTGCAGTATTCTGCAGCTCTCTACTGAAACCCGTGACAATTAGATTTTGAAGAAGGCAGCTCGACCCATGAAACGAGTCGTAACAAAGGAAGGTAACTTCTGTTTTTGGCATTTTTGTTCTTTGATTAAATCCTGAAAGAAAAGAACAATCGAATACAGCTAGAGGCCACTTTTCCTTAGGCAGAACCATTCAGAATAGGGCAATTACTTTCTCTGCTTTGGGTTGGCTTAAGAAATTAGAGTGAGAAATTCTGCCCCCAAACTGTAATTAACTTTTGCCAGCTATTTGCAATTATAGAACCTGTGACATGTTTAATTGCTTAACATTCAGAACGAAACTGCTGTATGTCATAAAATAGGAGTTGGTGTTAAAAATTACTCGGGGATTTATTTTGCCTTATGGTGAAGTAAATTTTGCTTGAGGTTGGTGTTGTTGTAGTTTAATAGAAAAATAATTATTCGTGCAAGTTTTAAACACAGTAAATTTTCACAGGAATAGTAGTAAATTGAACTGGAGCAGAAGTAAATGGTTATTTTATGCTAATAGAAATTTAATAATTTGGCTTAGAACAATTAATATTTTTCATTCTGCAAGTATGGTTCCGGAACGTCAAAGGGCTATTCATTATTAAATCCTTATTAAATTAAGTTGAGTATTTAATCACTGTATAAGCATTCGATATCAATAATAATTTTAAGTTGCACAAATAGCTATAAATTTTTCCGAATGATATATACGGTGAATAAATACTCAACATAATTTATTAAGGATTTAATAATCAATAGTCTTTTGAATTTCTTGCACCTATTTCCTCTTTATATATATTAGTCAAAATCAATCACTTTTATGAGTTTTTAAATATGATTATTTTAATTCCTATATATATGTGTTCCATATAATAATTTTATAAAATTTACCTGGGTTTAAAGCACAAGAATAGTAGATAATTGAACAAGAGCAGGTGTAAATGGTTATTTTATGTTGATAGAAATTTAATAATTAAGCTTAGAATAATTAGTATATTTCACTCTTTAAGTATGATGCAAGAAAATCCAAGAACTATTCATTATTAAATTGTATTCCTTATTAAATCTTTATTAAATTATTTTGAGTTTTTAATCACTGAATATAGTATTTGATGTCATTTATAGCTATTTATGTAACATAAAACTACTGTTATTGTTATTGAAGAAGGTATATTGAAGTAGATTTTGCTTGATGTTGGTGGTATTGTAGTTTAACAGAAAAATAATTTTTTGTGCAAGTTTTACTCATTAAATTTACACAAGAACAATAGTTAATTGATCTAGAGCAGGAGTAAATCGTAAATTTATGTTAATAGAAATTTAATATTTAAGCTTAGAACGAATAATATATTTTACTTTTTAAGTATAGTGCAAGAAATTTAAAGGACTATTCATTATGAAATTATATTTATTATTAAATCTTTATTAAAGTCACTTTTATTAAATTATGTTGAGTATTTCATCACTGTGTATAGCATACGATACATTTTATAGCATTTTGTGCAACATAAAACTATTATTATTGATATCGAATGCAGTATACAGTGATGAAATAAACATAATTTAATAAGGATTTAATAATGTATATAATTTAATAGTCTTTTGAATTTCTTGCTGAATACTTAAATATTAAAAAGTATTAATTGTTCTAAGTTGAAATATATATCTAAAAGCTATTTCTGGAATAACCCATTTCCTCTTTACATATAATCAAAATCAGTCCCATTTATGAACTTTTAATTATAATTATTTTAATTCCTATATATATATATATATGTGTGTGTTCCATATAATAATTTTTAAAATTTACCCAGGTTTAATGCACAAGAATAGTAGTTAGTTGAACTGGAGTAGGAGTAAATTGTTATTTCATGTTAATAGAAATTTAATATTTGAGTTTAGAATCCTTAATATTTTTCACTCTTTAAGTATGGTCCAAAAAAGTCAAATGACTATTTATTATTAAATTATATTTATTATTAAATTCTTATTAAAGTATTTTAAGTATTTAATCATTGAATATAGCATTCGATGCCATTTATAGCTATTTATGCAACCATGAAACCATTTCTGGCATAGCCCTTTCTTCTATACATATATTAGTCAAAATCAGTCACTTTTATGGGCTTTTAATTATGATTATTTTAATCCTATATATACATACATATATATATATATATATATGTGTGTGTGTTCTATATAATAATTTAAAAAATTCTCCGAGTTTAATGCACAAGAATAGTAGTTAGTTGAACTGGAGGAGGATCAAACGGTCATTTTATGTTAATGGAATTTTAATATTTAAGCTTAGAACAATTAATATTTTTCACTCTTTAAGTATGGTGCAAGAAAATCAAAGGACTATTCATTATTAAATCCTTATTAAACTATGTTGAGTATTAAATCACTGTATATTGTATTCGATATCATTTATAGCTATTTGTGAAACACAATTCTACTATTATTGATATCGAATGCTATATAAAGTGATTAAATACTCAACATAATTTAATAATGATTGGTCCTTTTACTCTCTTACCTCATACTTAAAGAGAGAGTAAAAAAAAATAATTGTTCTAAGTTTAAATATATATTTATAAGCTATTTCTGAAATAGTCTATTTCGTTTTTACATATGCGAATATTTACATAATACATTTACGAATGCATATATCATTCGATATCAATAATAATAGTTTTATGTTGCAAAAATAGCTATAAAGGATATCGAATAATCAATGATTAAATACCCAAAATAATTTAATGATGATTTAAAAAAGAATATAATGCAATAATGAATAGCCCTTTGACTTTCTTATACCATACTTAAAGAGTGAAAAATATTAAATGTTCTAAGTTTAAATATATATTTATAAGCTGTTTCTGGCATAGCCTATTTCGTCCTTACATATATTAGTCAAAATCAATCATGTTTATGAGCTTTAAGTGATTATTTTAATTTCTATATTTATGTGTTTCATGTAATAATTTTTAAAATTTACTCAGGTTTAAAGCAATATTATTCAAATTTCAAATCATTATTGCGTTTTAATAGGATAAGCTAAAATATAAATGTTTTTCGAAAGAATAGAATGCTTGAGTACCCCTCTAAATTGAGCTTCTCTGCAATGATTAGTCATAGCTATCAATTATTTATCTCTTATCATCAATTAATATTACTTAAATCGAAATTAAATTAAAACTAAGTCATTAGCTTTCTCTCTGATAAGACTATCTCTACATTTTGTAGCAAAATCTGCCTCCTGTACTGGTATACACAGGTCGTTTAACAAGGGCACAGGTTAAATTAAGATAGAAAAGACAACCACGTGGGGCCATGAATCTCTTTTAACGTTATCTAAGAGTGATGGAAGAGTTCACTTAGGATGTAAGTCACCCAAAACGATTAATCTTCTTCTTTCAGTATGCCAACGGATCAAAGATAAATTATTGGACTGGATTCAAGAGTCACTTTTGGACTTTCAATCACTCTGTTGCAGAACCCAATTGCAGTTCTTAGTAGTTTAACTACCTGTAATGAATTAGTTGATAGTGTAACTAGTTTAGTTAGACAATGTAAAATGATTTTCTCTACAAATTTAATGATAACTCAGTTTTCTATTTAAAACTTAGTAACAACTAGATTGATTAATAAACGAGAAGAAATCTTTGACCATATTTCATACGGAAAGAACTTAGTATATTTTCTTTTATAAATACATTAATATATATTGCTTGAGACAATTAGAAGACATTATAATGCTAAATAAAAACTGAGTTTGAAGAAATGTTTTGGCGTCTGATAACATAATTTTTAGGTGTTCTAAAGTATGAATTGTACACATGAAACAAGAAGCACTATTATTCACTATATTTCTTGGTAAATAAAAATGTATAATTCTTGCACATCATAAAATTTAATAAAAAAAAAGTTCATTTATGATTTACAAAATTAGTTTTAATAAGGTGCATACATTTCTCTAACTGAAACTAAGGTCTCTCACCTATGGATCATATATTCAGTGAGGTTATCAAAGAGAGACTGGTTTATTTTGTTCGCTTGTAGAAGAAAGTTACCCGGTTATTGAATTATTCCGGAAGTTGACAAATGACTTGAAGCCCCTTATGGTTTCCCTAAAATGCTCAAAGAAATTGGACTGTGTTCAGGTTTAGGAATCATGTTGGAAAATTTATTTGAAAGAGTAGGTTTGTCACAGAGGAATTGGTCACTGGCCTAGGATGATTGTTAATGTCCATCAGAAGGAATTCATGCTCAATTGAGGTAATGTAAGGGACTACATTGCTTCTGAAGATCTCATTCATATATCGCTTAGCCATGATTCCTTCATCGTGAAACACAGACCAGAAAAGCCATTAATAAAGATTCTAACCCACATCATCATTCCACCCTATCTCATGTCGAGCATTTTCATTCTCTAATACACACTAAAGTGGGACACATCTATGAAGAGAACATTTTTCAATTCATTCCTTCGTTTAGTGAGATGCCCTGGTGTTCACCTTAAACGGGCAGCATGGTGGACCTATGTTAGCAGCATAAATACACTAGTTATAATTTTCTACTTTGAGAATCACTTTCCAACACTTTATGTTTTGTCAGTAATCCTCTGAAACTTGTGTGGAGTTCATACTCGATTTCATTTAACTTTTAGTCAAATACTAATAATGTTAGTAGTGTAATATTTCGCTCGTATAAGTTAATATTTCGCTATAACATATTGACCAGTTTCAAAAAGATTTATCACCTTCCAGGCTACCAATTGGTATAAATTACATTGATAAGGATCATATTCACTGTTAAAAAGCTTTTAACACAAGCCGATTTTTCTAATATCCTCAAAGTAAGATCTGACAAGGCCATACCCGTTGTCTAATTTGTAATTAATTAAGTTAATTTTGTAGTTATTAAACGTTAATAAATAATTTTTTGTGTTTAATTTGTAATTTTCTATGTTACTAACAACATTTGCCCATTACCAAGCTTATAAATATGAAAACTTTCATTTTTTACCCTCTTTATTTATCATACTTGCTAAATGATCGCCGATTAAATGAGATATTAGAGATTACATATAAATATTTAAAGTTTTTAAAAAATATTTATATACCCTTCATAGAAAAGTCATTAACTTAACAAGGAATGAACTTAACAAAACACCAATGATTCTCAAGCTGTGGATCCCCGTTCACAAGAGAAATTCAGTATTAAAAAAAGCGCAATATATATTCTACAAATAAAAATAGATAAATAAATTAATGAAATAACAGTATAAAAACTGTTAAAAATATATTTCGGAATGAATAGAAATTTATTATCATTAATTTCAAAAAGATTATTATTGTCTTCAAGATTACAAAAATTGTATGCTCGAAAAAGTATTCGTAGTTTAATAGTATTAGCTGCTACTATCAGACAGAAAGTATAGTTAAAAGCACTTGTTTATGAATAAGAATGATATATTAATCTAAATATTGAAGAAATTAGTACAAATTTTTCATTTATGTTTGTAAGGAATTTCAGATTTTAAATAAAAAAGTATTAATGGTGCTTATTCCCTTCAAAACATTGTACCTTATACCACAGTGTTACTTTTAGTAGCTCTAAAAACTACATATTTTTAAAAATCTTAAGAAAAGTATTACAGTGTACTTTTTTTAGAGTTAGTTTTAAAAACCCTAAGAAAAATATTGAAAGTTTTCTGAAAAATGAAACTATTCATTTCAATTCAGTTTCACTTGATTTTTTTACATAAAGAAATTAAAAACTTATGTTAATTGAAGTAAGATATAATAGCGTTATAAAATCCTTTTTAGAGACAAATATTTAAAATATAATTTTTAGAAATTATTCTTCTATTCTTTATTATTATTAGGAAATTAATACGAAACTACCAAATATCTATAATATTTAATTTAAGAATAATTTTTGAAAAGCGTTATAGAACTACTTAACAATAATTAAATGATTAGGTTACTTAAAATTGCTGAAATATTGCCTAGTTATAATATTAGTACAAATTATAATTAAAGATATGTTATATTTCTTAATAATTTGATGTGCAATGAAAACCCAATTCTTTTTTTGAATATACAATTTTGGAAAAATATGTGATAATTTTCCTTATCTTTTCCACAAACTGTTCAATGTTGTTGTACAAAAAGTATAATAATGTTGTTATTTTGTATCTACTTTAATTATTAATACGTTGGGTTCACAAATTTATCGGATATTCAACAATATAACTTGACAAAAGTGTGGCAATTATACTTAAATATCTTTATGAAAATCGTTACTTCTGTAAGAGTAAAAAAAAAAAAAAATAAAGGGCACTAAGCATTTTTTCAAAATATCATTGACATAATTAGGACTCATGAGCCAAATGTTGTAAAAGCAATCCCCTTCACATTGAAATTATTTTTTCAATACTAGAAATCAGACATTTTGTGATTTTGTATCACAATAATGTTTGTGATTAGAACAATAAGAAAAATGATAAGAAAAATCACAATAAGAAAAGATTACAAAAAGAAAAATCATTGTTGACGTATCACCACTATGATAACCATTTCAATAGTAAAAAGGAAAGTCATGCTTTCATAATAAATTTCATCAAAAAACATCAACCCCGCATAAGCATTTCGAGTAAAATAATAAATTTACTTCACGTTAATCAGATTGTTGTATGCCACAACTATGCAGTCTTTGCGATTCGTCTAATTTTATTCAAATAATTCTTTTATTACGGTTTATATTTTTTAAAACACTGGTTTATGGATTAAAAAAATATATATCACAAAATCTTATTGTGGTATATAAGCCAATACCATAGATTGCTTATCACATTAATAATAAAACTACTATGAAAAATGACAAAGGCAGGAATTTTGTTACATGTTTTACTGAATAAATTTTTTTATTCAAATTGTCAACAATTTTTAAATTTTAATTTTCTCATTTTTAATTTCATTTTTTCAAAATATATCCTTTTTATTTTTGTGAAAACTTAAAATATGATGAATTTGTATTTCTGGTATTTATATAATATTTTTTTTCTCAGACTGGCTGCCGATGGTGACTGGTGGAACTCCCCACGTTTTCCCCTGCAGACTCTGTGCCAAGTAAGAGCTGCCATCCAAGGGGGCCTCCGCACCTACATCTGCCGCTGTGTTCTGCCCATCAACGTCTTCAACGAGAAGATATTCTCCGTGGTCTGGTTCTTCCTGGCCTTCATCCTTCCTCTCAACACGGTCAGCCTGGCCATCTGGATCTGGCGGATCTTCCCCTGCAACCGACTGGCCTTCGTCCGCCTCACCCTCTGGAGGACACGCCTCTTCAACCTCTCAGAGATATCTCGCGCCTCCAAGAAGGTCGAGACGAACTACCTGGGGTGGGATGGGGTCTTCGTCCTCAGACTCATTGAGCACAACCACGGCAGCAACCTCGCCACGGTCATCCTGGGCAAGCTCTGGGAATTCTACTCCAACCAGATGAAGGCCCAGGAAGAAGGGGCAGTGGACCTGGAGCTGGGAAGACCCGGAGACATGGGCAGCGTGACGTCGGTGGCACCCTCCACCTCGTGGCACTCGTGCCACGCCGGTGCGTGCCATCTGGGACACTTCACCCAGCAGCAAAAGAGATCTGCTGCGCCACCGCACAATGGTTACTGGAGCAAGTGCTCATGATCCTAGCAGGGAAGTTCTAGATACATAGGTGCTTAAGATAATAACATTTTTCCAATTAATACTTCATTAAAACAAAACACAAGAAATTTAGATACTGGAGAGGGCTTCTTTTTTCTGCCTTCTTTTCAACATTTTTTCGGTCAAGGCGAGTGCGTTGTCGTCTTGAAAGTACTATTGACTGTTGTTTATCTCAACAAGCCCAAGATGTTCATCTTCCAGTGTGTGCTCAAAGCGATTGCCCACAAACAACTATTAAACTCAATAATGGATTATTTTAACTTTTCATTACGTAAGCACCTTTTTGAGTTCATCAGATCTGAAATGCTGGTAAGATTTTCAAAATGATTTATTAGATATATAAATAGTTTTTTGTGATAAAAATGAGACACTTTTCTTAGTGGAATTAAATTATAATTGAAACTATAAGTGTTCTTTATAAAATTTTATTATTTATTTGAAAATAGAAATTATTAGTTTAGTTTAAAGGAGTAAAACACGCATTAAACTATTATTGTTAAGCCTTTAAATTTGACATTATTTAAAGGCTTAAAATTTAATTTTCATCATGTAAAACAGGTAGTGGTATTCATAGAATAGAACAAATTCGTATGCTGATTATTCATTTATTATAATCAGTTGCATCATGTCAATTAACTATACAAATATCATATTTAATTAATTTAATTTATGTGTGTTAATTTTCTTCGCAAATATTAAGTGTTTGATAAATAATGTATACAAATAATTAACGGAAAAAAATACAAAAAATATTTTTTTAATTTTAATAAATGAATAAAATATAGTAAAAATGCATTAATAAAAGGTATAATCTTTAACGAAACTCTCTGGTCAAATCTTTGAAACTTGACGTATAATTTTTTGAAAATGTTCAGGACAATTTTTTGAGATTTATTGGTCAACTGAAAAACGATATTTTGACTTTTCAAACTTCATTGTGTAAAGCAAAAATTCAAACTGTGTATATTTTGTATAATTTACTTTGTGTATATCTTGATTCCAGCTCAAGATTTCAAAACTCAATTAAAAAAGTATATTTATGCTTCGTTTGCAATGCTTGATCCTCTTTTTTCTCCTAATAACTCTAATTTCCTAATTGCTTTTTCAACAAGTATTATTTCAATGATTGGAAAACCTCCTTCAATAATTTGGTTAACAAGTAAAAATTATCCAAATCTACAAACTCAAGTTTTTTTTTTTTTTTTTTTAATTTTGGGAAGACAAAATTTGATATATCACACGAAAAACCAAAGTATTTAAATAATATCGTTTTTCACATACAAATAATTATGGCTGAAATTAACAAAGTATATAGATGTAAAAAAATAATAAAAAGACATAAAATCCATGTAATAAAATATTATTTCTTTAATTAATTAAAAATTCTATTAAAAATTTTCTAAAACAAAAAAATAATTTCAAATGTCAATGGAAGCCGCGTTTAACTGATCGAGGATTCAGTATTTTTCAAATTATTATAGAACTTTTATACTTCGGAATTATTATATGCGTTTGGTGACATTTTCATCCGTAACCATTTATCCATAAGTTCTTATATCTGAGGATGTTAAGGAAATGAAATAGAAATATAATAATAATAATGAATGTTTCAAATTTCAAATTGAGTTTATTTTTATTTGTTATTTTATTTTACTAGTAAAATATTAAATTATTTGTAGGATAAAAATTATCAAGACAAAATTGTTAAAACAATACTTCAGATACCACTAGCCTAATGAAAGCTAAGCGAAAAAAGTCTAAAAAAATGAGCCCTAAGCCTCTGCTAATTAACTAGACAGCAGTCTAAAGCATTCGTTCGTGCTGTCTTGAGGTCTGTTTCTGAAGCAGCTGTCTGAAATAGATCTGAGCTTTAAAAAATTGTAAAATTACCAACTATCAAAATTTATCCAAATCGAAAAAAATTATCGAAACATAAAATTTTATGAAAAGATTTAAAAAAAAAAAATAATTAAAGAAAATAATCTTTAAAATCAAACAAGATCTTATGATTTAAAGTCTTAATAATTTTAAATCTTATAAATGATTAATTTCTTATATAAACTAATATACATATTACCAGTATATTGGAATAATATATTAGAATAATATTTATTTATTGGTATTAAGATTAAAAATATTGATTTTGAAATTTATCGTCTCTCTAACAATAAACAAAGCTATTTATTTGGACATGGCAATTTTAATAAGCCGGTTAATTTATTTATCTTTTTCGCTTGGTTTATTTTCACTGTCTAGAATTACAAAACTTCGTAAATCACACCTCCCTTCATATTACATTTTTAGATTTATTAATCAATTTTGCTCATTTACGTAATATAATAGTAGTTCTTATTTATATTCTTTCCAGACTGTTTTTCAAAACCACGCATCTGATAAATAGCATCTGCCGCTAATTATAAAGGCAAATGCAGTCTCAAATGTTTATTAACTGGCAGATAATTAACTAGACAGCAGTCTAAAAGCACTCGCTCGTGATGTCTTGAGGTCTGTTTCTGAAGCAGCTGTCTGAAATAGGGCTAAACTTAAAAAAAAATTTTAAATTACCAACTATTAAAATTTAATCATATCGAATAAAAATTATCGAACTATAAAATCTTTTTATAAAAAGTCAATATCTATTACCACCATATCAGAATGATATTTTACAATATTATTTATTTATTGGTATTAAGATTACCAAAAGCCAACGGCCGTACCATGCTGAATATACCGGTTCTCGTTAGATCACCGAAGTTAAGCATCATTGGGCGCGGTCAGTACTTGGGTGGGTGACCACCTGGGAACACTGCGTGCCGTTGGCAAATTTGGGACCTGAATGGCCGAGTGTCTAGCGCTCTGGCGCTCGGTGCCACAGGTTTCGGGTTAGAATCCCGGCGGTGCCATGGATGTTTGTAGTGGTTCGGAATCCACTTTAAGCGTAGGTCCCGGTCTTCTATGACTGTAAGAGCGTCACGGAGCAAAAGTCAGGCTTCTACCTACGGGTGCTCCATCACAACAGAAGCTGCTTCCTTCCCCTTCAATCATGAGTCCATATGGGCTCGTGGGCTTGGCCAGCCAAGTGGGATAAGAAACAACAACAGATTACCAATATTGCGTTTTGTAATTTATCGTTTCTCTAACAATAAACAAAGCTATTTATTTGGGCATGGTAATTTTAGTAAGCCAGTTAATTTATTTATCTTTTTCACTTTTGTCTAGAATTACAAAACTTCGTAAATCGCACCTCCCTTCACATTACATTTTTAGAATTACTAATCAATTTTGCTCATTTACGTAGCATAATAGTAGTTCTTATTTATATTCTTTCCAGACTGTTCTTCAAAACCACGCATCTGATAAATAGCATCTGCCGCTAATTATAAAGGCAAATGCAGTCTCAAATGTTTATTAACTGGCAGATAATTAACTAGACAGCAGTCTAAAAGCACTCGCTCGTGCTGTCTTGAGGTCTGTTTCTGAAGCAGCTGTCCGAAAACTGAAACGCATGAATAAAGCAGCTGCAAAAAAAAAAGTAAAGTGTAGGCATGGTAGTTTAGATCTTCTAACAGATGGTCCTAATTGTTCCGAATGAATTAACTAATTTATATTTTTGAAGGAGAAAACTAAAAGTTTTTCCCCCTAACGCTTATGATTCAGTTCCTCATAATTAATGACATAAGAGTTCAAGAATCAATGTCTTTTCTCTGTTCTTTAAATAATTGCGCCGCTGATTTGTGTTAATATATGAGCTTCATATCTGAATATTTAACATTTCTTTTTTTACTAAAAATGCTTTGTTTACCTATATGACACATGTTGAATGCAATTATTTAGTTGAATATTTTCGCTGTGGTAGTGATAATTTATGAAACCATAAAAACTAATCACAATTTTTTAAAATACTTGAAATAAATATTTCACAAATTTTTATAAAACAAATTGTTTGTCTGGAACAAAAAGGAAATAAAAATACTGAAGAATATAAATAAATATTTAAAAATAAATACCTAAAATACTGGAAAAATATTATATATTTTCATTAAGTATACAGTTTGAAGATCTTAATTGGAGTTAACTATTAATTAATATAGACATATAACATTGTTTCTATATTTTATATTATAGATTATTTATAACATTGTTGGTATTTTTTATTTATTACAGTTAAATTTAAATTAGATCTATTTAAAGATTTTTTCACCAACTAATTAATAAATTCTTAAATGAAAACTTTTTATTATGTTTTTATATCAGAATAATATAGAAACTTGTACACAAACTGGAACACAACTAATGCTGAATGACATTGAGATGTTTTCACTGTATGTATTTTATTAAAGTGTTACATATAAACTGATTTTTTCATTTATACAACTATTGCAACAGAAAAGTAATCCTTAAAAATAATTATTTTCTAAGGTATTTATTATAATATTCATTTAATCGTTATAATATTAATAATAATTAAAATATATATTACAAAATAAGAAAATAAAAATAGCGAATAAATTACAAAATAGGGAAATAAAAATAGCGAATAAATTACAAAATAGGGGGAATAAATTACAAAATAGGGAAATAAAAATTGGGAATAAATTATAGAATAGGGAAATAAACATGGGGAATAAATTACAAAATAGGGAAATAAAAATTGAGAATAGGAAAATAGGAAAAATAAAAAAAAATTACAAAATAGAATAAAAAAAAAATAGAATTCAAAAAATGCTTTTTTACCATTTAAATTCCACAGAAAATAAAAAAAATTACAAAATAGAATAAAAAATAGGATTTAAATTACAGAATTCAAAAAATGCTTTTTTTACCATCCCTTCAAATTCCATTTCCTTCAAAATAGGAAAATAAAAAAAATTACAAACTAGAATGAAAAATAGGATTTAAATTACAGAATTCAAAAAATGCTTTTTTTACCATCCCAAGAATTTTATTGTCACGAAACATTAAGTTATATTATCATCCCCTACTTTTTATTCAATATTTTCTCGATTACTACATTTGCATATAGATATACTTTTCACTTTATTCTTTTCCAATTAAGTCAGAGACACTTACACGAAAAATGCATTAATCACTCAAGATAAAACATAATAGACTCCCCCTTTTAAATAATGTTTTTAACGTTATTCGTGACGGTCAACTCAACAAGATACGGAACTGACAAAAATAAATCTAGCCCATTTCTTTCAACAACAATAAAAAAATGAATTTATAATGTTGCCACAGAGCCACATCAAAGTTAAAACAACAAATTTCACAAACCCTCTCTCCTGACGACATAAATCATCTGTCATGCAAGGGGGATTTAATTTTAAAACAAACCAGGAAATTCTGCTCTTTCACTAAGCTCCAGTTTCTCGATAACACATTAATAACAATTTATCAGAAATCCCAGTTTCGCTACTTTTCCCGCCATTTCTGGAAAAGAATTCGAACGCCCGCTAAACTTATACGAATTTCGAAGCTCTCTCGTTATCTTGAAGCCTTAATTCGACATGGAATTTTAACTTTTGCTTTCCAATCGATTTGAACCATGGCCTGGTGCTTGGGGGGAGACCAGGGAGGGTAGGGGAGGGTTAGGAAAAGCGTATGTTGCTTAAAATAACATTTTGGAGAAAATTTAATGAACTAGGAGGCGTTAAATGGTGTCTGCCTAATCGCGTCTGCCTTTTACGAGTAATTAGATTGAAGCTGTTGACATTTTGACTCTTGATGGATGTGGATATGTGATTGTCTCTCATGCATTGGTTCTGTATATCTTTCAAAACTGATCGATTTTAATTTAGATTTGTTGCTGGATATGTCATTATATGTGATTAATGTCCTCTTCTATATGTATGTTTGAGGATCCGAAATGTATCTTCACACAATGAAAAATTCATTAAAAAACAACAAGTATATGCAAGTATATTTAAATCGTCCAGAACTGATCAATTGATTAATTTAGATTTGTTACTAAATGAATATATCGTTACATGTGATTAATGAGTTTTTTTATATGCATGCTTGATATATAGGGGATCCGAAATGCATCTTAACACAATGAAAAATTCATTAAAAATACTTCGAGTATATGCAAGTATATTTGTATTTTCCAAAATTGATCAACTTTAATTTAGCTTTGTTACTGGATATATCATTATATGTCATTAATGACCTTTTCTATATGTGTACTTGATATATAGGGGATCTGAAATGTAACTTTACACAACAAAAAATTCATAAACAAAAACTAGTTTATGCATTTGCTGTTTATTATTCAGCAATCATTAAGCCAATAGGGATTTTTCTGTGGTGGTACATAAACAGCATTGTTTCCAAATCCTTGATTCATATAGTTTACGAACTGAAATGTTAGTTTACAGATGTTATCAAGACTGTTGATTTCTCCATTGCTTCATAGACTGTAGTTAGAAATATTTTATTGATTCTTTGTGTCTATCAATTAACTGCACGTGCTAATTTTAGGCACATCGAAATGTTATCTTTTCAAATTCCAGACATTTTGATTTGAAATTATTTTCCACAAGAAAGTCAGATATTTTGAAGAATCAGCGTTATAACCTTGCACAGCACAGGAACCTTGCTACACTGTCTTCTGTGGTGTACCACAAAATGTTTTCGTGATACATCGCAAATGGAATAAACATCACCAAGAAGTATTTTTCGTACGTCTCGGACTAATATAACTGTAGAGCGTTGTAAATTGGGCTGACAACCCTATGACGTAAAACGAAACCGTATCATGCTTTAGAATCTGCCAGTAGGAACACGGCCTTGGTCCACCATGAGGTCCATTCGACAATATATCTACTCGAATCGACTATCCATAATCTACAGTTCTATTTGATGGGTTCTCAATAAGCAGTACAATTTTATTGGAAATATTAATTTAAGTGTGTTTTGTAAACCATATAATTTACATGATATACAAGCAAAGAATAATCAGAAATTTTATATGTAATTACACACGGTGATTGATTGTTCAACTTAGTTAAGAACAAACAAGATCAGAGTTAACCGAATGAAAATGACTTTCGATTCTTCCTACAAGATTCGACCAGAAAAACTTTCCATGAATAAATTACGTGATCGGTCAGTAGAAGTACTTTTCGCCGCACTTTTACGACAGAATGATTTTTATTTCGGGGGGTTAGTGTCTACTGTAACCACAAGAAAAATGGGCCATTTTCATGGTTGAGACACTTTTTATGTGCACTTAAACCAAGACATCTAGATATACGAGTCGATCTCAATTCAGAAGAATCCATCGTTTTTTTTTTTCATTCACCGAAAGCAAGATGTATGTGGTTTCTGATGTAGATATCGGATTATTTTCCGAAATGAATTTTATTGGAAGAGAATTCGATACCGGATATTCATCTTCCATAATCTGATATATTTTAAAAGTCACGAGGATAATTTTTTTTAGAATATTGATTGAATGTTCGGAATGGTAAAAAGATAAATATATTATTTGAATTTACAAGAAAACAAAATAAATACAGGCAGCTCTGATATAACATATTTCTACAACAAATATTTAGGATAAACATTGTACAAAGAAAAAGATAATAATAGTTTCATGAAATAAAAGTTATTTTATGGCCTACTTGTGGCCATACTTTACTGTCATGTTGATAAGATTAAGTTCGAATGCGCTGCCAGCATCTGTTACAATCACTGCTTTCAAAAACAAAAAGCCTCACAAGCATATGTAACAGTGAGTATTAGCATCTCGAATTCATAGTGTAACGACTCGCCCTATACTAAACCTGTAACTGCTTCAAGAAGAGGGCTACTTTGAGGTTCATGGAAACACTTTAATTTTTATTTACAAGCATTATATATATACAAATACAGGCGTGGTGATACACAAAATCACGAGAGGTTCACTTTGTAAACGGGGGGAATCTCCAGCCTGTTCAATTACTTTTAGAATAAAAGAAACACCACTTCTTGTCGACAAGTCGCAAAACTGTCCTCTTTCTTCACCAAAAACCTCCGTTAAAGGAAATCCATCGGGGAAGGGGGTCAGCTACCCTCACTTCTCATTGGAGTCTACACTTCCTCGGACCATGGCATAACCAATTACGATGCAACAACTCATGGCGTAGTCCATATTCCATCTATAATTCTTTCGACCTGTGAAGGTCTAACAGACTATCGCAGTTACCCTCACTTCTCATTGGAGTCTACACTTCCTCAGACGATGGCATCACCAATTACGATGCAACAACTCATGGCGTAGTGAATATTCCATCTATAATTCTTTCGACCTGTGAAGATCTAACAGACTATCGCTAATTTCATGAGGTCGCATTATCCATGGCACTGATTATCTACTATCAGATTTGAGTGACAAGTTGTTCTTATTAGTACAAAACACTATTTGCATGTACTATAAATATCCACGATAATGATTATCTACTGTCAGATTTGAGAAATATGTTGCTGTTATGCACTTGTTAAAGAATATGTATTCCTTTCATCCTGGAACAGAAATTCTATATCTCTTCCAGAGGGAAAAATGCTACTTCAGTGAAGTTGACTGTTAATAACCTTTCGAGATTAACTCCTTAATGGATAAGATTTTTCATACACAGATTGATTTCAAACTAATTTTTTTATTGTAATATATAATATTTATTGTTAGATTATTATCAACAACTTTCATCCTCTTTTAATTTTTTGTCATAGAATGTGAAGCATAAATTTAGTCATTCGGAGTAAATCTACAACTTTCAAGATCTATGTACAATACTTCGCCTCCATTATCATTAATGATCCTTTTGAAAAAAAAATAACGGAAATTAAATGCGTCATTAGCAATAAATAACGCTCCTCAACGATCTTTTGGAAATTGAAGGTCACTGAATCAAGTATCTATAAAACAACATTAAATCGCGATAGAATGACACTTGATGTATTATAGTACATCTATCAAGTGTCAATTTATCGCGATTTAATGTTGTTACGAGGAAAGTAGCAAAGCAAATAGTACGTCACACATAAGTAGAATTTGCTTTGAAATAACACAAGGAATTGTTTAATAATTCAAAGGAGATTTTAAAAGACTCGTTTAATTTTGGCATTTTTTTATGTAGTATTAGTGTACCGAAAAGATACAAATATGGGATACGAGTATAATCAGAATAATTTATGAAACAAGTAAATAAATTTAATCGAGTTTCTAAGAAATTTAAAAAATAGAAAAAAAAATAATTTTAATTCAGTATTTTTATTTCAGTATATCTGTCGTATTAAACTTTTACATAATTTTAAAATTTATCATAATTTTGAATTTAATAATTGGCAAAATACAAAATATTAAATATATTAAAAGAAGGTTAATAATGATCGGAAATTCTGGCTAAGCATTTTAACGTATGTATTATTATTTATATATTTTAAAGTATATCATTGTTTAACATATTTCTCTTTCGTGTATTGATTTATAAGTATATTAGTCTGCAGTATTAGTCTTAATAACCTGTCTTTTATAAACCTGCAGTATTAGTCTTAATAACCTGTCTTTTATAAATCTGCAGTATTAGTCTTAATAACCTGTCTTTTATAAACCTGCAGTATTAGTCTTAATAACCTGTCTTTTATAAACCTGCAGTATTAGTCTTAATAACCTGTCTTTTATAAACCTGCAGTATTAGTCTTAATAACCTGCCTTTTATAAAAATGCAGTATTAGTCTTAATAACCTGCCTTTTATAAACCTGCAGTATTAGTCTTAATAATCTGTATTTTATAAACCTGTAGTATCCTTTGAAAGGCATGTCATTAAATCAGAAAGAAAACTAATATAATTGTTTAATATTAGTGTTAATATAATTAAGAATAAGTAATATAATGAGTATGATATTAATATATTTTACAATAATCATTGTTATTTTGTATTTCTTTTTTAACTGTTTACTTATCTTTAGTAGAGAGAATGTGTAACTTTGAATTCTTAGTTTCAATTGATAGTATTTACACATAAAAAACAATTTTTTCAATATTTTTTTTCAGAATGTTTTTTTTTATTTAAAATAGCAAGAGAAAAGGACAAACACTTACGAGATCGAAACAGTGTAAGCCCACACAAGAAAAAAGAAAACAATAAGAGAAAAAAGTCAATGTCTCATCAGCAAAGTTCTAGAACTCCAATATGTTTTCACGTCGGAGTTACCATGCAATTTCGGGCATCTTGCAATATATATGGTGCCTGTCCATGATCCCATGTTTCCCACAGACCTAGTAATTTGCCAATCATAAATGCCAATGCGGCGCAGATGGCTTGCCAAGCAATCATGGCCCACTGCGAGTTTAAATTCCGCTGAAGCTTTTTCACAAGGTTTGTCCAAATTACTCTGTTCCAAAATGTTTCACCAACTCCTTGAGGAGATACGAGCAGTGAGCAATGCCTTCCATCTAAGTCTCATTTGCTTTTTAATATAAAGTTTCACGGAAGAAAAAGAGTTGCTAGTATTTGGCTTTTGGACTATCCGTGTGGTCTTCTTCGCCAGCAAATCTTGACGAAATCACGTTGAAGAAATGAATTCGCCTACTTCCGGGTTCTTTTAGTTGTTCACAAAGGTTGTTAAGTTGTTGTTGGTTCAAAATAAATCAGCTCTCTTTAATTCTTGATTATTTTATTACACATACTAAGAATATTAAAACTTTGTATAATATTCACAAATTAATAGTACTTCCACACATTCTAATCTCTAATGCAATAAAACTTAATTTCTCTCAATATACCTCTCACACTTCTAAGATTACCTCTCTCTCTCTTGC
This sequence comes from Caerostris darwini, assembly GCA_021605075.1. Taxonomy (NCBI): domain Eukaryota; kingdom Metazoa; phylum Arthropoda; class Arachnida; order Araneae; family Araneidae; genus Caerostris; species Caerostris darwini. The sequence goes on from BPLQ01014800.1 coordinate 62,228, forward strand.
TTTCCAAACACGCTCTCAATCTCGCACTTCTTTCGCCCAATTAACTTGGCGTCGCAGCGCCCTCTAACTATCATTCATTCATCTTTTTTCCACAAATCTTCCTGATCATTACTTAAAATATCAGAATATCCAGGGATGCACTGGTGGACGATGTGTCGATCCTCTACCGCCAATCTTTCAAAAAGAGCTCGATTTTCTAAAATACTTTTAGAAAAGGGCGCTTCATACGACCCGATAGCTTGTATGGCAGCACCAGAAGGTACATAAATTTAAAGAAAAAGGCTTTACTTCTTGATCTGTTTGTGAAATGATTTAAATTCAAAACTTTCTAAATTTAGATAAAACTATAGTAAATACGCCAAAAAAAAAAAAAAAAAAAAAATGAAGAGTTCTTTATATTTTTGTGAAGTCTACGAATTGATATTGCCATAAATGGGTGGGCATGGTATGAAAAAAACATCAAAATGTTGGTAAATAAAAAAATACTTGATTCTATTGATTTAGATAGTAGAAATATGATTGTTTTTGTTACATGATTTCTATATAACTCATTAAGATCATTTATAAATTATCATTAATTAATTATCTTTATCATTATTACTCAATCTATCAAGGTTAACTAAGGACAATGATATTTAAGTCAACTTAAATATAAATTAGACTCTTATGTATAGAAATTATTTTATTGGAACGACTGATAAGTAATGTACGAAAAGGAGAAATTAAAATTCATATGCTGATTTATGTCTTTTAAGGTTTATATTTTTAGTATGTAAATTTTCAAATACTCAAAACAAGTTTTTATACAGTAACTTAAAATAATAATTTTTTAAAACTTAAATTAATAATTCACAGTAACTTAAACTAATAATTTTTTAAAATTTCGTTTTTTATTAAAAAGCAATGAAAAGTTTAAGCCTAAAAAATTCCGAAGTAAGAAATTGCAAGTGGACATTGCAGTATTTCCAACTATGTCTTGAATTCAGAGGCTGATATCATACTTTAAAGAATAGAAGTTCTTTTTTTTTTCTTAAAGCATACTTTATGATTTCTAGCAGCTCGAAATTTACAGTGTTACACGAACTACAATTCCTCCCATTATAAGGAAAACGAACTCAACAACAAACTCACTTCTAAATCTACAAACATAAATTACAATCTCCAGAAGAGGCAGTAAAATAGGAAGTTCTGTTCTTTTTTTTTTCTTGCTTTTTCGCGCCAAGCAAACGGCAAAATGTCTGAAATGGAACACGAATCGCTTCTCCCTTTTGCCCGCTGGGGGACTTATTTTATCGGCGTTTAGACAGGAAAAGTCCGTTGCCAGCACCCGAAAGGAAATTCTGGCCCCAGAATGAGAAGTAGCCGAGAAAATAAAATGGGATGGAAAAATAAGTAGCACATTCTTTTGCAATGCACAGATGCGGAACACTTGGGCCTTTTATCCGGCCCGTGACATATGACTCAAAAATGTTTCCAGTAAGTTTATGCAAGAATTCACCTTTAGTATTTTCCAAAGGGTATATTTTATTGCCCCTGTGTTTTGTAAGGCGTTTTATGACCATGTCTTTGGAATATTCTTTTCAAGAGAGTGGGAATGTTTCACCTACGTGACTAGATGGTTATGGGTTCGTTACAGCTACATTTTTAATATTTTATAACTGAGGTGGTTGAATATTTGGTTGAATTTTTTCAAAAATTTGTTTCTTTCTTATAAAACATTCAAAAATTTTTTTCGTAATTTTCATTTTATTTTCAAGTTTTTTTTTGCTAATTATCATTTTGTTTTTAATTCTGTGGAAATTTATCATTTTGCTTTCAATGTTTTTCAGTTTTTTGGAAATTATAATTTTGTTTTCAATTTTTTGAGAAATTTGTTTCTTTCTTATAAAACATTAATAATTTTTCCGTAATTTTCATTTTGTTTTCAATTTTTTTGGTAATTATCATTTTGCTTTCATTTTTTTTGGAAATTATCATTTTGCTTTCAATGTTTTTCCATTTTTTGGAAATTATCATTTTGTTTTCAATCTTTTGAGAAATTTGTTTCTTTCTTGTAAAACATTAACAATTTTTTCGTAATTTTCATTTTATTTTCAATTTTTTTTGGAAATTATCATTTTGTTTTCAATTTTTTGGAAAATTTGTTTCTTTCTTATAAAACATTAACAATTTTTTTAGAAATTTTCATTCATAATATATTACTTTCTAAATGTATTAGGATATCTATATTTTTATTGCCATTTTAGTAATGAATAATGCTAAAGATATGGTCATTTATATCTTAGCCATTTACAAATTAATTGTAATTAATGTTAGCTTAAGAGTTTTAGTTTTAATTTTTTTCTACATGATCTGATAACTGTTTTAAATTTAAGAGGGATATATATTGCAGCATGGAATGAGTAGGAAGAGTTGGGGCATTTCTTTCCTAGGAGAGAGGAATGTATATTTGTGGCAAGTATATAATAACAACCTATCATCCAAATTTGACAGCACATAAGCTGTGTTGTGGATAGTTATATCACATGCAATTAGTGTTTTGTACTAATGAGCACAACCTGACAATCAAATCTGATATCAGATATTCAGTGGTATGTATAATGGGACCTCATGAAATTATATATGACACTGAATATCTGTCTGTGCGATTGTCTGTGTGACCTTCACAGGTCTACACATTTACATATGGAATATAGACTATACCATGAGTTGCTGTATCGTGACTGGTGACTGAGAAAATGTCTACTCTAATGAAAAATGAAGAAGCTGACTCCCTCCCCCTCTTTATGGGTTTTCTTAAAGGAAGGTTTTTGGAGGGGAAAGAGAGATCTGCGGCGAGTCGACCAGAAGTATTGTATTTCTCATGAATGAACGGGGTGGTATTACCGCCTGTTTACAAAGTGAGCCCCTTGTGGTTTCGTGTATCACACCATGTAATAACTAAGGTCTGACGCAGACCAGCCAATTATATTCATCATAGATTCGAGAACTTTGGAATGAACTGCATTTGCGAATAAAATTATTTTACATTTTCATTTTTTATGTAAATAGAGTTCTGTATACGTATTTAACGTTTGTAAATAAAAATTAAAGTATGCCCATGAACCTAAAAGTAGTCCTCTTCTTGAAGCCAGTGTAGGTCTAGTATAGGCCGAGACGTTACAATATTTTTAAAAAACTATATAATTGCTTACTAAATTATATAATAAACTTAATTTTGTTTTTTTTACATGCTTCACATAAAACAAAAGTCTTTCCTGAAACTCATTTTGCACGTGCATACAGTTTTTTTAATTAATATTTGTTAATTTTATTTTATTTATCCAATTAAGACCATTGGAATTTCTATAAATTTCTTATATTGAAATAATAAGCATGTGCCAAACATTATTTGAAATATATTGTCAAACGTCATCCGCAGTAAATACTATATATTGTGAAATGTAAGTCACCATTAAAAATTATGTAAAAAATTAAAGGTCCAAGCGATATCCAACTCCATGCCATCCAGTAGAAGATCTTTGAGGATTATCCTAAAAATTAGCATAGAATTCAAATAACTTAAGTAAAGTTTTTCATATGGGCTATTTATGGCTACGTGGATATGGGATATAACAGGTGGACTGAAAAGTTCATAGGCTGACACATAGATGGCGTTACTAGTATTAAATAAGTATAATTTTTAGTTAGCCCTAACCTTCAAAAGACACGTGTATAAATTTGACAGCTGTTGCACTATTAGTATGCAAGTTATAGCATTTTTAGTGTTCATCACGTGCAGTCCACTCGGCTGACTGGCGATTGGACTCCGGTGTGAAATGATGGAGCCATGTTTCATCCATTGTCAGATATCGACGCAATTCGGGTTTATTACGATTGAACAGCTTCAAAGACTGCTTAGAATCATCAATTCGTTGTGGTTTTTGGTCGATTGTGAGAACTGCGCGGCACCCACTTTGAACAGAGCTTTCGCATATTCAAATATTCATTCACGATATGCCCACGTTCCTTTGATATCTTTCGGGTCTCAGCTATCTCAATCAACTTCCTTTACGGTTATCAGAAATTATTTTGTGGACTTTTTTGATGTTTTCTCCTCTTTGGGTAGCCTCTTTGGGGCGTCCACTGCGTGCATCGTCCTTGGTGCTCATTTCACCTCGTTTAAATTTAGCAAACCACTTCTCTCACGGTTGATTTTAATGTTTATCAAGCCAAGCCTTGGCTTCAATAGTATTTTTTCGCCAAAAAACAATGCTTTAATTAACACACGAAATTCCTTTTTATCCCTTTTTTCAAACTAACAAAAGTTGCTTCACTAAAAATACTATAACTCACATACTAATAGTGCAATACTAGTAGAGCCATCTATGTGTCAGCCTATGAACATGTCAGCCCAACTGTTATATATCAACGTGCATATCACTTGTCTTGTACTAATTTGCTTGCAAGAACTGAAACAGCTTATTATAAAAGCTATAATTGTTTACTAAACATATGTTTGCTGAACTATATAATAAATTTAATATTGTTTTTTTACATGCTTCACAAAAACCAAAAGTCTTTCCTGAAACTCATTTTGCACGTGCATACAGTTTTTTTTTATTAATATTTATTAATTTTACTCTACTATTTATCAGATTAAGAACAATGAAATTTCTATAAATTGCATACATTGAAATAAGAGTATATGTGCCAAACATTATTTGTAAAGGATTAATTGATATAAATATTAAAATAAAGAATAATATTTGAAACAAATAATAAAATAAATAATAATAATTGAAATAAATAATAAAATAAATAATAATCATTGAAATAAATAATAAAAGGAAGAATAATAATTGAAATAAATAAAATAAAGAATAATAATTGAAATAAATAATAAAATAAATAATAATAATTGAAGTAAATAATAAAATAAATAATAATAATTGAAATAAATAATAAAATAAATAATAATAATTGAAATAAATAATAAAATAAAGAATAATAATTGAAATAAATAATAAAATAAATAATAATAATTGAAATAAATAAAATAAAGAATAAAAATTGAAATAAATAATAAAATAAAGAATAATAATTGAAGTAAATAATAAATAAATAATAGTAATTGAAATAAATAATAAAATAAAAAATAATAATTGAAGCAATAATAATAATAATAATAAAGAATAAATAAGAATTATTTTTAGGGTATTTATTTTTTGTTCCGCTTAGTAGAAAATATTTGGTATCCGATTAGAACTCTTCAGAGTGAATGGAAGGAACTTTCGGATCATTATTCGTCATTCCAATCATATTAAGTGCAGTCTTTGTACTATATTCAATATTATATATAACGATACAATCTTAAGAAATAATTTCGATGAGAAAAAGATTCTTGCTTAGTCTGCGATTTTTCCATTTTTTCCCTTTGGATAAAAATAATTCTAAAACTGAAATGGAACATTAAATTCAGACCCAACATATAAAAAAATCTGAGCCACACAAAAAGAGGATTACAAGACCAGCAATACTCAAAATTGTCTACTTTTTATGAAAACTTGAAAAGGTAAATAAGTTCATATTTTCAAAAATAGAAAAGGGTCAATTGAAAATAAATTTGATGTGGCATAACTTTAATGGCTTTACTTAAAGATTGTAAAATTACCACCAGCACTGCAAATTTTATTTTCAAATTTTCAAATTTTATTACCAAATGCCAACAATATTATTTGCAAGGGAAACAAATAATAAAACATATTTTTTTTTAAATTTAAAATTCGATTTTTTACATCAAATTTTAAACATATCGAATTATATATTTCCTGCTAAATGTTCATGACATGCGTTGTTATTTTTGAATAAGGTATCTTCTACTTCTGCATAAATAAATTAGTGTAATATAAAACAAATTAAATTCATAATTTAGTAAAAGAAAAAATTCCCTTAAAAAACCTATAAAATATATGTTACTGTAATGTAAGTATTATCAACAGGCACTTTAGCATTATTTTCTGCAGCTCAAATTATTGAATTCTCTAAGAAAATTAAAAAAAATGAGCTATGCTATATTTTGAGCTATATTTTGCTATGAAAATATCTTTATAAATGAGTAAGTCAATAATGTTCCAAGTCACACTTTTTGGCATTTGCTCTTCTTTCTATGATCGTCAAAAACCATACACCGAGACGACACTATGGTCACAAAAGATAATCCACAAAATAAAAAAGTTTCCACTCAGAAATAATAACTGCATTTTTAAATAATTAAAGAAATAATTTTCTAAAGTAAGTACAAAAAGATTTCTTGAAAAAACAAAACAAAATGAATTTTATGCAGGGGAAGATTATAGGATTTTGACACCATCGTCAGTTATTAAAAACATCCCCCCGAAAAATAATTACTTCCAAAGTAAGCGAGGCTCTGGCATTAGTGTTACAAATCCCTAGAAGTTCAACTAATTATGTGCAAATTGCGAAACTGTAAACAAACGAGAAGCGGTAGAAGTCTAAGGAGCTCGAATTAAACCTGAATATAATTAAATTCTAGCCAAAGCAGTTCAATCATCACGATGTTTGTAGAAATGTATTATATAATCAGTAAATGGAATTTCTGTAAACTCCTATTGTTGATAGGAGGTTAATTCTAAGTTATACCAACATTTAGTGTAATGCAACTATGCAAACTTGATAAGACTTCCTACTGTGGATGGAAACGTTTTATTTTATTTGTAGAATATCACTTTGCTAGATTTCAGAGTAAAGGAAATTATCGTATCGCAAATAAAAAACGGAAATAAAATAAAAATGTTTATACATTAGAAATGTATTATATATTCAGTAGATGGAATTTCTGTAAACTTTATTGTTAAAAAGACGCTAATTCTGACTTATTCCAACATTTAGTGTAATGCAACTATGTACACTTGATAAGACTTCCTACTATAGATATGAATATTTTATTTTGTAGTAGTGCATCATTTTCGCAAGATTTTAGGGTAAAGGAAATTATCGTATTGCAAATAAGAAACAGAAATAAAATACAACTGTTTATAAATTAGAAAAGGGATCAGTAAATGGAATTTTTGTAAACTTTATTAATAAGGGGTTAATTCTGACTTATACCAGCATTTAGTGTAATGCAACTATGTAAACTTGATAAGACTTCCTACTACAGATAGAAATATTTTATTTTAGTTGTAGAATATCACTTTGCTAGATTTTAGAGTAAAGGAAATTATCGTATCGCAAATAAGAAACAAAAATAGAACTACTTAGAAAAGGAATCAGTAAATGGAATTTTTATAAAATTTATTAATAGGGGTTTAATTCTAACTTATGACAACATTTAGTGTAATGCAACTATGTAAATTTGATAAGACTTCCTACTACAGATAGAAATATTTTATTTTAATAGTTGTACATCATTTACACATTTAAAGTAAAGGAAATTATTATATCTTAAATAAGAAATGGAAATAAAATAAAAAATGTTTATACATTAGAAATGTAATATATATTTAGTAGATGGAATTTCTGTAAACTTTATTGTTAAAAAGACGTTAATTCTGACTTATTCCAACATTTAGTGTAATGCAACTATGTACACTTGATAAGACTTCCTACTATAGATATGAATATTTTATTTTGTAGTAGTGTAACATTTTCGCAAGATTTTAGGGTAAAGGAAATTATCGTATCGCAAATAAGAAAGAGAAATTTTCATTTCGTTATAAATTAGAAAGGAATTATATAATAAATAAATGGAATTCCTGTAAACTTTATTGTTGATAGGTGGTTAATTCTAACTTATACAAACATTTAGTGTAATGCAACTATGTAAACTTGATAAGACTTCCTATTGTAAATATAAATATTTTATTTCGGTAGTAGTTTATCATTTTCGCTAGATTTTAGAGTAATGGGAAGGATCGTATCTTAAATAAGAAATAAGCATTTTTATTTCTACTATAAATTAGAAATGTATTATATAATTAGTAAATGGAATTTTTGTAAACTTTATTGTTGGCAATAGATTAATTTTAATTCTGACTTATAACAACATTTAGTGTAATACAAATTATGTAAACTTGATAATACTTCTTACTATACATAGAAATATTTTATTTTAATCAGTATATCTGTATATTATATCAGTATATCATTTTAGCTAGATTCTAGAGCAGGGGTCTCCAAACTTTCCAGCCTTAGGGCCATATTGTTTACTCCAGTAAGTACCAAGGGCCAAAAGCGTTTTAATTTTCTGCCATTATCTATAATTTCTAGTGTTTTAATGTGTTTTTTTATCCAAATTATTACAGTAACAATAAGCTATTCGCTGTCGCGGGCCGGATTGACGACATTGGCGGGCCGTAGTTTGGAGACCCCTGTTCTAGAGTAAAGGAAATTATCGTATCGTAAATAAGAAACAGAAATAAAATAAAATTGCTCACAAAAAAGAATGTTTTTACGTTAAAGAAGACATTTTATTCGAATTAAGATAAGAATCGATTAGAAGTAAAAGAGATTAACGATTCAGAAAAAGGATATAATTAATCAAATTAATTATTTACGTAAATAATTAATTACCTTGCTATTGTTGTTGTCGTGGTGTGAAACAACTCAATAAGATAAGCAATTGAAGAAAATTACTTTTTATTTGATATATTAGCACTATTAAATGTTAAGTATTATTAGGAATTTTATACGTGTCACGAATAAAGAATGTTTGATACTATTAATTTTTTTTTTTACAAAAACTAATTAGACAGGATTTTCCAAGCGCATATCATTAAAATTACTTTGATTAAAAATTCGGTTTCTCTTCATATTTACTTAAAAATTATGAATAAAATGTTTTTCATCATGAGGTTTGCAGAAAATTTTTCAATTTGATTTAATCTTGAAACAAATTATTTCACTAACATGTAGAAATGTAAAAGAAGTTTGTAATGAATTAACTAGTCCTATTTTTTCTAAAAATAATTTTGTATCAAATAAATCTTCATATAATTAAAAAAGTGTTGTTTTTAAAAATCATTATATGGTTAGTTCTTCTTCGTTGGAGCAACAGCGACTTGGTGGTTCAAGGCCGTCTGTCTACTGGCACATTTCGAGACAGATGTTTTACATTTTTACGGAGTATGGTTGTCAGCCCTACACCCAACAGTCATATTATACCGGCATCTACGGTTTAAAGTGGATTCCGAACAACTGCAAACATCCACGCCACCGCTGGTACTCGAACTCTGTGGCACCGAATGCCAGAACGCTAGTCATTCTGCCATCAGGTCCCATATATTATTATATCGTAATTGCGGAAAGAATCTTTGTTGTACTAAGGCTGTTTTAATTATAATCCTTTTTTTCTTCCAATGTAAGGATAATAAAATGTAAGCTATTTCCTGTTCTGAAATTGTAAAATGATGATTTTCTGTACCATTTTTCTCTTTACTATTGATATAAATAATCTTTTGGTTCAGTAATATTCAGTATGCAATGTACATTTCAACGTTTACCAAATAACTTCCAAATATTTATGTTAGTATATGGCGCATTCATATCAGTGGAGGCATGTATATCTATCAATCAACATGAGTTCGATTGTCAACTCCGATTGAATTACTTACAGATTACAGATTCCTATTGATTGAATTGTTTACATATTACAGATTAAAGACAACTATTGATTGAATTACTTAGAAATTAAAGACTCTGGTTGAATTTAGACTTTGTTGTGAAAAATGTTAAGATTTTGTGGTCATTGTCTGACATCTTTTGCTGAAAATTTTCTAGTTTTCTTAATACGACATCCAAAGCAGAGCAAATGCACCATGAAATTTCTCTTAGGCATTTCCACAAAATTTCCTCAATAAGAACTAGCGTTGACTAATTTAAGTAGCATTGCTTCATTAAAGTTGTATACATATCAAAGGGTTTATGGTGGGATGATGATTGAGACACATCACAAATAAAGAATGCAACAGATCATTCCATTCAAATAGGATTATATTTTTTCTGATGCAGCAGGCAATACTGAGACAGTTATCTTTGTAACAGTGGTACAGCCTAAACCAAGGTCTGTACCACTGTTACTCATTTAACACTACCCAGGGGGTACATGTAGCTTGAAGATATGCTACGGACGCTAGCAACACTACACCCACAACGCTCTACGATCCTATTAGACCAGATCTACGGTATCGGATTCGGATCGGATCTACGGTAGTGGATTCAGAAGGAATATTATTAGTTAGTTTTATATTATTTAGTTAGCTATTTACAAAGGCTGCATAAGACTAGAAGCGTGATATGCCTCCAGTATACCTTCCGAAACCAAAACTCAAAGATATACATGTTGCCAAACGCTTTCTAAAAACTTCTGACAAATCGTCAGAGGGGGCATAGTAAGTATAGGGTGCATATGAACGTTACTACGAAGATTTAATGCTCACTACAGGTTATTGGCGCAGATGTTGAAAACCAAATTAAGATAATCTTTATTGAAAAAAAATCAAAAAGAAATTTAAGTTACTATAAATAAAGCAAAAGAGCCTTATATTATTAATAAATGTGATGTAAATTATTTTGAAAATGTTTGTTGCGTTTTTGTGGGGTTTTGCGGATAAATTTATTATTCGTTTACAATTTTATGGGCACTATAAAAATAGCAAAATAATACCGTTTTGATACATCGTTAGTTCATCTCACTTAAAAGAGAAAAAAAGAAAGCACATAATCTGTCGATATTTTGTAAAAATAAGTTTAAGTTGTTCTCTTAGACATTTCTACAAGACTTCCTCAATAAGTACTACTTTTGATGCATTAAAGCGGTATTGCTTTATCAAAGTGTTACACGTATCAAATAGTTTATGGAGTGTTGATGATTGAGACACATCACCAATAAAGAATACAACAGGATCATTCCATTGAAATAGGATTAAATTATTTACAAAGGCAGCAGAACACTAGCGCCTGCTCACCTTCCGAAACCAAAACTCAAAGATATACATGTTGCCAAACAGTGTTGCAAAACTTCTGACATATCGTCGGAGAACGTGTAGCATGTAGCTAATGCATTTGAAACATTATTGGAAAGATTTAATGCTCTAATAAAACCAAACAGAAATTTAAGTTACTATAAATAAACCAAAAGATCTTCATATTATTAATAAATTTGATGTTAATTCTTTTTAAAATATTTGCCTTTTTCATGAAATTAGACATTTATTATTCGCTTACAACTTTATGGGCACTATAAAAATAGCAGAATAACGCCATTTTAATACATCGTTAGTTCACCTCACTTAAAAGAGAAAAAAAGAAAGCACATAATCTGTCGTTATTATGTAAAAATAAGTTTATTAAGTTGTTCTTTATTTACTTCTAACGACATTCTGACACGCCTTTCACCCTCTAGTTCATAATTGCAAATTCCATCCGGTGTTCCACACACTAAATTATTTCTCTTTGAAGCGTTGAACATTTTCTTAATGAATAAACATACTAGAAGATTATTTACCAAAGCATAAAAATGTTTCTTGGTATATAAAACAGCGAGAACTGCCGAAGTTGTAGAAACTTTTCCTCTTCGCTGCTGCTTAATGGTAATATTTATTCGTTCGGAGTTATTTCTCGGTGAATATTTAATGTTTATATAATCTCTCTCTATTTCTTTTGGGCCCTTGGTTTAATTTGGTTTAAGATGCTAAAAGATCGAAATGCCTCTTAATGAAGCAAACTTAAGGAAAAGGGATTTGATTAGCTGATCTTTCTGCGAAGCACAAAATTATAAAATGTAGCGAACAGAGAGCTTATTTTATATTTAGAATCTTGAAATTGGTTTTTTTGTTCATGTCCAATTACATCTTTAGGAATATTTTGAATATGTTAGGTGTTGCCATAAAAGTTTAATGAAACTGTTTTATTTTAGAGGGTTAAGAGATAATGAAGAGTTTTAGTTTGACTTTTTGATTTTCTATTTTACATTTGAATAAAAATTGGCGATTTGCGTTGCTCTTATTTCATTAAAAATATTTGTAACTTTTAAAAAAAAAATCTGTTATATTGTGTAAATATATTTAAAAAAACAAACTCAAAGAAATGCGTGTTGTCAAACGCTGTTGCAAAACTTCTGGCAAATTGTCAGAGAGTGGTTAGTAAGTAGAGAATGCATATGAAAGCTACTGCAAAGATTTAATTTTCACTACAGGTTTATTAGCTCAGATGCCAAAAACCAAATTGAGATGATTCGTATTGAAAAAAATCAAAAATAAATTTAAGTTGCTATATATAAACCAGAAGATCCTCATATTACAAATAAATGTGATGTAAATTCTTTTGAAAATGTTAGCTTTTTCCACGGAGTTCGACATTTATAATTCGCTTACAACTTTATGGGCACTATAAAAATAACAGAATAATGCCATTTTAATACATCGTTAGTTCACCTCACTTAAAAGAGAAAAAAAGAAAGCACATAATCTGTCGATATTATGTAAAAATAAATTTATTAAGTTGTTCTTTATTTACTTCTAACGACATTCTCACACGCCTTTCACCCTCTAGTTCATAATTGCAAATTCCATCCGGTGTTCCACACACTAAATTATTTCTCTTTGAAGCGGTGAACATTTTCTTAATGAATAAACATACTAGAAGATTATTTACCAAAGCATAAAAATTTTCTTGGTATATAAAACAGCAAGAACTGGCGAAGTTGTAGAAACTTTTCCTCTTCGCTGCTGCTTAATGGTAATATTTATTCGTTTGGAGTTATTTCTCGGTGAATATTTAATGTTTATATAATCTCTCTCTATTTCTTTTGGGCCCTTGGTTTAATTTGGTTTAAGATGCTAAAAGGTTGAAATGCCTGTTAATGAAGCAAACTTAAGGAAAAGGGATTTGATTAGCTGAACTTTCTGCGAAGCACAAAATTATAAAATGTAGCGAACAGAGAGCTTATTTTATATTTAGAATCTTGAAATTAGTTTTTTAAGTTCATATCGAATTACATCTTTAAGAATATTTTAAATATGTTAGGTGTTGCCATAAAAATTTAATGAATCTCTGTTATTGTAGGGTGTTAAGGAATAATGAAGAGTTGTAGTTTGATTTTTCTGACTTTTACATTTTACATTGGAATAAAAATTGGGGATGGTAGAAGTGCTTTTTTTGATAGAAATCTGTATGAAATAAAGAATAATTTGTATTGCTCTTATTTCACTACAAATCCCTGAAATGTTTAAAATTACTATTATGTTCTGTAAATATATTTTAATTATGAAGGAAAATCATAGAGATATAAGTCCATCTGCATTAAAATTGTTATTTTTATAATTTCAAGAACTTTTATTATAACTTTTACTGCAGAACTATCTTCGCGTTTTTACGTTAATGCGTTAAATTAACATTCAATGTGCTCATTGTTGTTAACATTCAAAGTGTTCAATGTTGTTAACGTTCAGTATGTTCAATGTTGTTAATGTTCAGTGTATTAACGTTCTGTTAAGGTCCAATGTGTTAATATAACATAATGATCTTGTTTTTTATAACGTTTTCAAAAATTGCTATTTTTATAATTTCAAGAACTTTTATTATAACTTATGCTACACAAAACTATTTTCACGTTTTTACGTTAATATCGCTAAATTAATGTTGAATGTGTTCAATGCTGCTGACGTTCAACATGTTAATACAACATAATTATCTTATTTTTATAACGTTTTCAAAATATCATCTCTTACGATATAATCTGTGAAATATAATCTCTTAAATATAATCTCTTAATATAATGTCTTAGCTTTACGATTGAAAAATAATTGAATAAGGCATTTTTTTTTTCAAATTCGCACAAAAAAGAAATTTTTTTTGTTAAATATATAAAAAACGCTTTATAATATATAAACATATACGTTTTATAATAAATATAGATAACGTTTTATTACATAAAACATTGAAATAAAACATTTCAAAAATTTATTTTATTTATAAATTAAGTACTATTTTAGAAAATGAGCAATAGAAGTGATAATGAAATTTATTAGAATCGTAGTTTTTAGATTATTTCAGTTATATTATAAATTTAATTTGTTTTGTAAGGTGATAATAACAAAAGGAAAAAGAGAATATATTTTTGTAATGTTTTTAAAATAATTACTTATAATATTTTTAAAAACCGTATTTTCAAGAATTATAAACAGTTCTGTGTCATACGAATTCCTGCTTTACAAACCAAAGGAAAAAATAGATTAAATAGCAAAAAAAAAATTTCTAATGTTAGGTATTTGATCTTAAGTCACATGCTATTAAAACGGTGGATATATACAATTACAATTTTTTAATAACCCTAAACTCATAAATGAGCGACAATCTTGCCTTAGTTATTGAAGGATTGGCTGGTGCACGATTGGGTCTCAGTCGATTTTCCCTATTCTCTAATCCTGCTGGAGTGTATATAAGTTGTAGGAAGTGTTATGTGGGAGCTACAATTATTTTAAATATACCTTTTGATTGTTATGTAAAAGAAAATATAAGGCAGATTTAAATTAAATTTTACACCAACGTTTTTGAGAGTAGAGGATTTTTTTATACAAAGGTTTTGTGCCTTCATACTTATTCGCATTTAGAGCTGATAACTGAACGAGAATCATTTTAATTATTAAAGTTTTTACTTTTGGTTCAATAGATCTCTGTTTACTTTGTTGCTAAAAACTACGGGCATAAGGTTTCAGACACATCATAAATTTTACGCATAAACTTTTATCAAGGCTTAAATGGGACATGTTAAAAAGTATCTATTCACACACACTAGTATGATCTCCATTATTAATATGTACATATATAATATTTTAATGGAATATATAATTATATATATGTATATATTTACATATATATTTGTGTGTGTGTGTGTGTATGTGTATGCATATCTATATATTATATATGGAAAAAAAACTTCATTGTGGTACACAAAAAGTTTTTTGGTTAGAAATCATTTGTAGAAGATTTTTATAGCTATGCAACTCAAACATTACATAAAAGTTATTTTAAGAAAAAAAAGTTCGTGTTCATGCTTTAAAACAAATGATAACTTTTATCTTGGTAAAGATAAAAATAATTTTGGGTCGTCAGTTCATATTTTGTCAGAATAATAAGGTGTCTAAGGTCTTTTAAGGTGTAATACATTAAGAAATTTGTCTTTCATTTCTTAACAAGGAAAACAATTTCAATTTACTTTATTACTATAGAAAACTATTTAAATCTTGAGTCATATACTTAGACTAACTAAATATAAAAAAAATAAAACAGAAACAATCTTTAAATTTCAGCTTACTTATAAAGTTATTAGTCTTTTAACACACACAAAAAGATTCGAGGAATTTCAATTCTCAAAATAGGTTATTTTAACAGTGTTACTAAGTGCAAGAACTATTAAATAAAAGTTCAACAGAAACACAATCCATCATACGTGTCACTCAACCAACTGCTACTTCTGATGCAATTTACTCAATATTTTATCCATACCCCCAAAATCAGATCTGCTATATCAGGATTCAGCAAGAAACTACTCCAACATCAGAAAAAGGGGATGAACACGGGGTATAAAATACTACAATTCAGCTCTTCTTGTCTGTTCTCCCCCCTTCCCCTACGGGGTACTTCTGCACTTTCTTTCGATCCCTTGATACCGGACAAGAAAATCGTTCTATTGACATATTAAGTGCATTTCAGGAGTTACTGGTAGAGGGCGAGATTCGTCCAATACTAAAAGAGAGTTTTTTTTCAATACCATTTTAGTATCTGCTTACAAAAGAGTGTTCGCCTAAGAAATGTATGGTGACTGGACAATTGATTCATCTATCTTACTTACGTTATCTACGGATGTTACCATGGAAATGATATGGCATCAAAACGTAGTAAATAGGAGTTTTATGTTAGCGTTGTGGTTACTGAAAAAATTTTAAATTAGACCTTTGATTGAATATTCATGAGGCAGTCGACAGTGAATGGTAAAATGAATGGCATGATACTAGGTTTGAAAATTTTGAAAGGCGTGGAACGATTTTTCTAAGAAAAATTATTTAGTCCATCTTTTAGAAATAAGTATATTTTGGGTTTAATGAATTTTTCTTTACATGATTTTATAGATGGATAGATTTATATAATATAAATATATAGTTGGATATATATTTATGATTGTAGATAGATTTACTTTTTTATATGGTTTAATATTCTTTTTTTTATTTGCTACCGTTATTTCGAACATTAAGTAAAAGTTATTTGAGAGAGAGAAAAAAAGTTCGTGTTCGTGTTATAAAATAAATGATAATTATTATTTTGTTAAACATAAAAATAATTTTGGACCATAAGTTCATATTTTGTCAGAAAAACATTGACGTTTAAGTTGTAATACTTTAAGAAATTTGCCTTTCGTTTCTTAACAAAGAAAACCATTTCAATTTACTTTATTACCATAGAATATTATTAAAATCTTATAAATTTCGAGACATATACTTAAACTGACTAAATAATAAAAACTAAAACAAAAGGATCTTTATCTTTTAAGTTATTTATAAATCTGTATTTGTCTTTTAACGTACACACAAAAAGGATATTTCTGTTCCCAAAATAACTAAAGATTTATTAAATAAAAGTCCAACAGAAACACAATCGTTGCAAAATCCATCATACGTGTCACTCAACCAACTGCTACTTCTGATGCAATTTACTCAACATTTTATCCACACCCCCAAAATCAGATCTGCTATATCGGGATTCAGCAAAAAACTACTCCTACATCAGAAAGAGGGGATGAACACGGGGTATAAAATACTACAATTCAGCTCTTCTTGTCTGTGTCTCTGTCCTCCCCCTTCCCCCTACAGTGTAATTCTGCACTTTCTTCTGATCCCTTGATACTGGATAAGGAAATCGTTCTATCGACATATTAAATCCATTTCAGGAGTTACTGGTAGAGGGCGAGATTCGTCAAATACGAAAAGAGAGTTTCTTTTCAATACCATTTTAGTATCTGCTTACAGAAGAGTGTTTGCCTAAGAAATGTATGGTGACTGGACAATTGATTCATCTATCTTACTTACGTTATCTATGGATGTTACCATGGAAATGATATGGCATCAAAACGTAGTAAATAGGAGTTTTATGTTAGCGTTGTGGTTACACAAAAGAATTTTGAATTAGAATTTTGATTAAATATTTATGAGACGTTCGACACTGAATGGTAAAATGAATGGCATGAAAATTTTGAAAGGCGTGGAATGATTTTTCTAAGAAAAATTATTTAGGCTATCTCATAGAAATAAGTATAGTTTGGGTTTTAAAAATTCTTCTTTGTATCGTTTTAATAGATGGATGGATTTATATATATAAATAAATAGATGTGGATTTACGCGAATAGATTATACATTTACTTCTTTATATGGTTTAATATTCTTTTTTTATTTGCTACCATTATGTTTTAACCTTAAGTAAAATTTATTTGTGAGAGAGAAAAAGTTCGTGTTCATGTTATAAAACAAATGATAATTATTATTATAGATAATTATTTCATATTTTGTCAGAAAAACACTGCTGTTTAAGGTGTAATACTGTAAAAAGGTTTGTCTTTTATTTTTAACGAGGAAAACAATTTAAATTTACTTTATTATCCCAGAAAATTATATAAATTTTATAAATCTCGAGATATATATTTAAACTGATTAAATAATAAAAACTATAACAAAAAAACTTTCAACTCATTTATAAATATATATTTGACTTTTAACGTACACACAAAAAGGATATGTCAGTTCCCAAACTAACTAAAGATCTATTAAATAAAAATTCAACAGAAACACAATCTTAGCAAAATCAATCATTCGTGTCACTCAACCAACTGCTACTTCTGATGCAATTTACTCAACATTTTATCCACACCCCCAAAATCAGATCTGCTATATCAGGATTCAGCAAAAAACTACTCCTACATCAGAAAGAGGGGATGAACACGGGGTATAAAATACTACAATTCAGCTCTTCTTGTCTGTGTCTCTGTCCTCCCCCCTTCCCCCCTACAGTGTAATTCTGCACTTTCTTCTGATCCCTTGATACTGGATAAGGAAATCGTTCTATTGACATATTAAGTGCATTTCAGGAGTTACTGGTGGAGGGCGAGATTCGTCAAATACGAAAAGAGAGTTTCTTTTCAATACCATTTTAGTATCTGCTTACAGAAGAGTGTTTGCCTAAGAAATGTATGGTGACTGGACAATTGATTCATCTATCTTACTTACGTTATCTATGGATGTTACCATGGGAATGATATGGCATCAAAACGTAGTAAATAGGAGTTTTATGTTAGCGTTGTGGTTACACAAAAGAATTTTGAATTAGACCTTTGATTAAATATTTATGAGACGTTCGGCACTGAATGGTAGAATGAATGGCATGAAAATTTTGAAAGGCGTGGAACCCTTTTTCTAAGAAAAATTATTTAGGCAATCTTTTAAAAATAAGTATATTTTCGGTTTAATGAAATTCTTCTTTGTATGGTTTTATAGATGGATAAATTTATATATTATAAATATATAGATAGATATAGATTGATGATTGTAGATAGATTTACTTCTTTATATGGTTTAAGATTCTTTTATTATTTTCTACCGTTATTTTTTGACTTTAAGTAAAAGTTATTTGACAGAGAGAAAAAGTTCGTGTTCATGTTATAAAATAAATGATAATTATTATTTTAGTAAACATAAAAATAAATTTGGGCCGTACGTTAATATTTTGTCATCAGGAAAACCACTGACGTTCGAGATGTAATACTTTAAGAAAATTCTTTTTTCCTCCTTTTAACGAAGAAAACAATTTAAATTTACTTTATTATATTAGACATTTACTTAAATCTTATAAATCTGAAGACTTATATTTTAAGACTAAATAGTAAAAATTCAAACAAAAAAACTTTAATTTTAACTCATTGTAAAGTCTTTATTTGTGTTTTAACACACACAAAAAATTTGGAAGTATTTCATTTCATAAAATAACTAAAGATCTATTAAATAAAAGTTCAACAGAAACACAATCGCGGCCAAATCCATCATACGTGTTACTCACCCAACTGCTACTTCTGATGCAATTTACTCAACACTTCATCTATACCTCCAAAATCAGATCTGCTATATCAGGATGAGCAAAAAACTACTCCTACATCAGAAAAAGGGGATGAACACGGGGTATAAAATACTACAATTCAGCTCTTCTTGTCTGTGTGTCGGTTCTCCCCCGCCCTTCCCCTACGGGGTAATTCTGCACTTCCTTCTGATCCCTTGATACTGGATAAGAAAATCGTTCTATTGACATATTAAGTGCATTTCAGGAGTTACTGGTAGAGGGCGAGATTCGTCAAATACTAAAAGAGAGTTTCTTTTCAATTTTAGTATCTGCTTACAAAAGAGTGTTCCTCTAAGAAATGTTTGGTGACTGGACAATTGATTCATCTATCTTACTTACGTTATCTATGGATGTTACCATGGGAATGATATGGCATCAAAACGAAGTAAATAGGAGTTTTATGTTAGCGTTGTGGTTACTGAAAAGAATTTTAAATTAGACCTTTGATTGAATATTTATGAGACGTTCGGCACTGAATGATAAAATGAATGGCATGATATTGGATTTGAAAATTTTGAAAGGCGTGGAAAGATTTTTCTAAGAAAAATAATTTAGTCCGTATTTTAGAAATAAGTATATTTTTGGTTGAATGAAATTCTTTTTTGTTTGGTTTTATAGAAAGGAGGTTAAATTGAATATTCTTTTTTTTTATTTTCTACCATTATTTATTAATCATTTTTTTCCTATCCCAATTGGTAGACAGCAACATTTAGACCAGGGAAGGCCAACGCTCGGCTTGCTTTGAATATTTTTGCAGCCCGTGAGATTTATCACACTTTTATAAAATATATTTATTTTATAATGGTCAAAGTAGAGAAAACCAATGTATTAAAAAAATATATTATGTGTGCGTCCATATATTCAAAAATTAACTGCCGAAATTATGAGAATGATTACTTTGATTTTAAAATAATATTCTTGGAATATATGCCAGATAATGACAGGTTTATTCATGAGTTTACAGTTATCAGTTCGCAGAATTATTAAATTATATTCTAAATAAAAGCTAAGTATAAGAGTCGAGAAACAAATATCACACTATTAAAATAAATATTTTTGAATGATTTAATTTTTTTAATTCCATTTATATTCATTTATTTTTTATATTTCATTTTTAGTGTTATATATTTCTTTACAATGTGCGTTTAGTATCATTATTGTTGTATTATCTACGTAGCATGTCAGAATAGTAGAACCCGCAATAATAATAACTCATTAAGTTTCGATTTTTCACACCAAAAAATATCTATCGTGAGACTAAATCTAATATGGGGATATATAACTTTATATGCGGCCCGCGAAATTGTGATGCATTTCCAAAGCGGCCCAGAAAATCATTTGGGTTGGCCACCCTTGTTCTAGATTCAGTCCTAGAACCCATGTGGTCTCATAGAAGGAGGGAAGGATGGCATTTTCTGTTGTGATGAAGCAACCGTAAGTAGAAGTCTGACTTCACTCCGTGAAGCTGAAGAAGAAAGATAGTGATTTCCGGAAAGATTTTTAGGGAACACTATCAGCCTTTGTGTATTGTGTGAGTGAAAACCTAGAAAACTCTCTCCAGGTAGTCCGACTCATGAGGCAAAATGCTCAACATCATAAAAACTATCGAGTCCCCTAGCGTTTTGAAACGGTGTCTACAACAAAGTCTCCAGAGGATTGAACCTCCCTAATACTCCCCAGCGGCGGGCGTTGTCATTGAGCTAGTCGGGACTAATTTAATCTGATTTTCTTAAGAATTCAAGATTTAGGAATTTAAAATTACTGGTAATATTAATAATCGAAGAATGATATTATTAATAGAGGACATTGGTAAAAAGCAATAATTATCTTCACCGAATTTGACACGAAATTCCTCGATAGAAATGTCTTATTTAATTAGCTATTCTTGCTTTTTTTTTCAGTAAAACTTGAATTGCTTAGGTTCTGATTTAACACACTATATCATATACAATTTTATTTAGGAAAAAAATAGCATTGTAATGTTGTGGGCTGTGCAGCTGGATTGTTACTGGGTGTGGTTGGGATGAAACTTGAGAAACAAGTTTGAGAATTCACAGCTTTTCTTACACGCGTGCACAAGCACCACCGGCAAGATAGACAATATTTAACACATTTAAAGGTATATACTTATAGATTCGTGAAACAGATTCCACGCCTAAGCCGAAAATAAAGATACTCAGGTACGCTCTTTGATGCGCGAAATAATTTCCTCTCCGGGTGAGAGTCTATAGGCCAACAAACACACAGTATTGTGCTAAATATATTTCCTCTCGGGGTGAGAGACTGTAAACTAAACGTTTCTCAGCGGCAGCGCCGGTTGCGCTGTACTTTCTCTCAGATAAGAGTTTAGAGGTTTACTGACCATTTCTCCCGAATGCCACAGTCCAAACGCCGGGGGATGCTCTTGCAGTCAGTAAGAGATATATAGTATAATATTAGTTTGAATATTTCTTAAATAAATTTTCAAAACTGCATGAATAAACACAATTTTACACTTTTACAAATGTAAAACAAAAATTAAAATTATTTTTAATGTATCATTTAAACATATGTCAATGTTAGAAAATTACTGTCAAAACTTACTTATTTCCAAGAGAAAAAAATATTTAACAATCATTTCATAAATAAAAAAAAATTATATATAAGGAATCGAGACATAAGGAGAATTTTATCTGTTTGAAAGCAAATGTATTTCAATTATTAAAACATAAAAATGAAAAATGTTGTGTATTTATATCATTGGATAGTCCAATTTCGACGAAAAAAAAAAAAAAGTTTTCTATTCCCCAAAATTAGTGAAGATTTATTCTTCCTTAAGGATTTCGAACAAAACACATATGAATAATTTCGATATAAAAATAAAATCTACAGAGCACAAGAGACTTTATTTTTGCTAAAAGCTTTTATTTCCATCATAAATAATAAAACAAGGTTTTGAATTTTTTAAAACAAATATTTGCTTTTCAAAATGTTACGCATGTTTTGAGTAGTTTACTGTGAAGACATAAAAATTTCAGCGTCATTGTTTTGCAGTTGCTTTATTGTTTCATAAATAAAGTATTGTTTTTATCCTATTCAGCGGCTACAGCTTTTTTTTTCAAACTTCGCTACTAAAATGGTCACCCCTTCTAGAGAAAACTGGTTTCATATCGAAATTGTTTATGTCATGTGTTTCTTAAAGTATCAGTGGTGTTTGGGTTTTTTCTTTCTTCTTCCCATTTTATGGCTCATTTTTCTGAATTCTATAATGATACAAAAAACTAAGGTAGGAAAATCGACAATTGCATAACGCGTCACAAAGATGTCTAAAATTGCATTTTTTCCGAGATCCAGAAGTTAAAAAGAAAAAAAAAAAAAATGAAAACTGAAACATATATTGAGCTTCGTAGTTATTTTCTCAGCAAACCACTCACATTGCGTCTACCCATTCACGATTAAAACGTTTCCGAGATAAAGAGAAGGAGTGAGAATTTTTGCTGTGGAATCATGAACATCACCACATACATACAATTAACTAAAGACAATATTTAACACAGTTAAAGACATAGATTCGTGGAAGGATTCCAGGAATAAACCAAAAACCCGATACTTAGGTGTGCGCGGGATGCGCGGAATATGCTTCCTCTCCGGGTGAGAGTCCTGTAGTCCAACTAAGGCTTGTATGCACTAAATATATTTCCTCTCAGCATGAGAGACTTTAAACTAAACGTTTCTCAGCGGTCGGGCATGTTGCCCTGTACTTTCTGTAGGGGTGAGATTAACTAGGCCGTAGTGACCATTTCTCCTGAACGCCACAGGTGGTGCTCTTGCAGTGCGTAGGAGGAAACACGGTTACAATATATGTATATATATAAATATGTCTGAAAAAATGAATTATAATATACTATATCATAATTCCCTTTTTTCGAACATATTTTTGACACATTATTTATAGCGACATTTCCATGAAGGCTGTAAAGCCTTTGATATAAACTATATTCTTACCTAGTAAAGTAAATAATTAAAAAAGTAATATATAAAAAAAAATTTGTTTAAGTCAATTCCTATTTTTTTCTGTATATTGCAGAAAGTCCGTTATAAATAATTTTCATCCTTTTTTTTAAGTTTATATGGCGCCATCTATTGGTAGATACATGCAACTTAAATTTAAAAAAAAAAAACTAAAATTAATTAATTAAATTTAATTAATGAATTTATATTTGAAAAAACTGCATTAACATCAAGTGTTATCCACTACAAGTTCAAAAAAGATGTATTTGAACTTGAGTGGATGAATAAAAAGTATTTTATGAACGATTGAAAATTTGCACAACATATATATAAAGGGAGAGTGTCAGTTAATAGAAGGAATTGAAAAATAGGTACACATATAATAAAACTCCTATCCCTACATCAAAAGAAATCATTTAATTTTTATTTAAATTTCTAATATTTTATTCCCCTAATTTTAGATCATCCAGTAAAATGGTGTGAATGTCATTTGCAGTTTTTGAAAATTTTCTTAGTTTTTTGTGAAACATAGAAACTCGTATTCATAAATAATTTATATAGAAATTTTATTGTATAAACAATTGCTTAATTTGCCAAATCCAAATTGAAATTTATAAATTTAAGGAAGCAAAAATAATTCAAAAATATTTCAATGCTATTAATGAAAAAAAAATTATATTTAATCTCGCCAATACTATTTATTCAAATTTTATACGCATTTTTACTTTGTATTTTGAATATCAAAGCATTTTCAGATCTACTTATTTAATGGGATTAATTTTGAAAACCAAGTAATTCATTTCAAAATTTAAATTTTCCATTTTCATTTAACATTATTAAATAAACTTTAAATACATTTATTTGAACATAATTTTTTGACATTTAAATATAAAAAGGAGAACTTTGAATTAATTTTCTTTATTTTACACATCATTAAGAAATAATGCATAAATGCGTTGGAAATAATGCATTAACTCTGATATTAATCTGAAATAAACACTGAGTAAAATATTTAATAGTATTTTTATGCCCTTATTTGATTTGAACATACTTATTCACTTGAGAATTTATTTTATCTTAAGTATTTTTTTGCTTTTCTATCCATAGAAATAAAATACAGCCACTTTTTTTTTCCAACTTCATCTTTAATTTATGATATTGTTATACATAATGTTTTTTTCTTGGAAATCTGTATTTCTGATTAAAAAATGAAAAAAAAAAATACATTCATAAAATTAAATTTCAATAACAAAACTTAAATTTAACTTTAAAAAAATACAAATTAAAGCATTTTTTCATCGACAAAAACATATTTTATGGCCACATTTCAATCAATTTTTTATTTACTTATATTAGATATGCGTTTTATTAATTCAGTTGATATCATTGTTCGTAGTTTTGATTAAAATTCCAGAATATCATATTAATTTCGTTTAATATTAATATTTCATTTGGCTATAAGGAAATGCAATTTCCATGAAAAAAATAACTTAATTTATTTTATTTTTTTATAACAGGCTTTCTTTTTTCTGAAAAAAATAAGATATCAAATAATTCTCCGAAATTCAATACTCTTGGCTTAACGTACAAAGCTACATTATAAAAAATACATTTTGAGACCATATTTATTACCCATAAAAAAAATTATTATTAAAATATATTTAAAAAAAAGATTTCTGTTAGAACAGAGTATTAAATTGGATTTTACGATGTCATAAAATATGTATGTATGTCAAATACTAATTTCTTTAGATTAACTTTTTGTAGACTTTTTTCGCGATTGCTATATATCAATATAATTTATTCAGTGATACCATGCTTAATAGTTAACACATTGATTCATGCTAGTTTCCTGCTGTTAGCAAGGAGTTATTACAGTAAATGTGAAACTATTACATTTAAAGCTCCTGCCAAAAGTATCACCCCATCTTATTTCTGAATTGTAATGTTGAAATTAAAATGTGGTGTGCTTTAAAATAAATACTAAACCAATTCGTTCCGTTCTGGTTTAGCAAGAGCACAATGAGTTAAATAAAGAATTAAATTAACTTCAGGGTAAAAAAAAATACATTATTTAGTATTTTTATTTTGAAGAAATAATACTGTTCTGCGTTTATTTATTTTAATTCATTTATTTTTTGAATTTTAATCTAAAAAAGGTAATTTCACAACATTTTATTATTTTTTTAAAATTTTTCTATGTTATGTTTAAATTGTTCATGTTAGTTGAAAATAAATCATTATTCTTGAACTAAATCTCCGATAAACACAAAATATACAAAATACTAACAGTTGTTAACAATACACAATTAAAAGAAAAAAAAAGTATGCAAAAACCATGTCAATTTACGCAATAATAATAAAATAATAGTGCTACTTTTAATAATAATAAATATTACATACTATAATATGAAAGACGAAAAATATGTAACGTATTTTAATTTTAAAATTTGCTACCAAATATCAATACAATGTCTTACAATTTGATTTAAAAGCTGGGATATATTACGAATCTTTATGATTTTTCTTAAAATTAAATAAATTCATACCATACAACCAGATAATATCGATATCAAGTATAGACTGCACATAAAAAAAATAGTACAAAAAAAAAAAAAAAAAAAAAAAAAAAAAAAAAAAAAAATAGTACAGTTAAAAAAAAAAAATAGTACACCACAAAAACATGTCAAAAATTTAAGCAATAACAATAAAATAACAGTTTCTTTTATTATTAATAATTATAAAAAATTATAATATGACAGATGAAAAACATTTAACAAATTCTAATTTTCAGCGTTCCTACCAAACATCAATACAATCTTTTAATACTATGACTTAGAGGCTGGGATATAATATGAATCTTTTATGATTTTTCTTAAAATATTAGTTAAATTTAGGACATACAACGAGATAATCTCGATATCAGGTACTGGTTGGACATAAAAGCAAATCACTTCATTTTATTTCTTATACACCACTTTATTTTATACCATAAATTTATTCCTCATAACCCACGACAAAATAAATAAATAAAAAAAATTGGTTGCTAAGCCAGTTGGCTTAGCAACCAATTTTTTTGTCAGCAACATCGTCGTTTTTACGATGCCGTTGACACATTAAATAACATTCAACATTCTTCAGTTTTTCCCTTTAAAAAATCCCTAAACGCAATTTCGATATTAAGGCACAAAACGGCACGGGGATTCGTGGAATTTAAAAACCAGGAGGATTAAAGGGGAAAGTAGACTTGGCAAAAGGGGTTACGATCGATACAAAGCGTAATTAATGGGTATTTCAATATAGATTGGACATAAAAATAGTACAATTAAAAGAAAAATAATACAACATAAAACCATGTCAAAAATGTAAGCAATAGTAATAAAATAGCAGTGTTATTTCTAATAATAATAAATATTAAAAATTATAATATGACAAACGACAAACATTTAACAAATTCTGATTTTCAATGTTCCCCCCAAACATCAATACAATGTTTTTGATTTAAAGTTTGGGATATAATATGAATCTTTATGATTTTTCTTAAAATATTACATAAATTCATATCATACAACCAAATAATATCGATAACAAGTATAGATCAAGTATAGTACACCACAAAACCATGTCAAAATTTTAAGGAATAATAATGAAATTATACTGTTACTTCTAATAATGATGAATATTAAAAATTGTAATATGATAAACATAAAACATTTAACAAATTCAAATTTTCAATGTTCCTACCAAACATCAGTATAATGTCTTATAATTTGATTTAAAGACATTTTCAATGTCTTCCTACCATACATCAATACAATGTCTTAATACTTTGAATTAAAAGCTGGGATATAATATAAATCTTATGAGCTTTTTAAAATATTAGATGAACTCATGCAATCTCAATATCAGATATTGGTTGGACATAAAAACAAATCTCTTCATTTTATTTCTTATACACCACTTTATTTTATACCATAAATTTATTCGCTATAACCCACGACAAAATAAATAAACAAATAAAAAAGTAACTGGCTCAGCAACCAATTTTTTCATCTGCTACATCGTTGTTTTTACGATGCCGTTGACACATTAAATAACATTCAACATTGCTCAGTTTTTTTTCCCTTTTAAAAAATCCCTAAACGCAATTTCGATATTAAGGCATGAAACGGCACGGGGATTCGTGGAATATGAAAACCAGGAGGATTAAAAGGGAAAATAGACTTGGCAAAAGGGGTTACGATCGATCCGAAGCGTAATTAATGGGTATTTCGAAAGGGATGGGGAAGAAAACTTCACGGGGGTCATCGATCATGTGTTTGGGGGGGGGGCTAAAATGGGGTGGGGGTGAATCCTTACTACCTCGAAACTTTGGTGGAAGAGGGGAGAGGGATTATATCTCGTCTTCCCTCTGCTAGAGTTCGCGTTTTGGATTATTATGTTGGAAGTGAGTGTGTAGAATGGTGAAAATAAAGTTAAAATCTACAGTGAATTGATTCGTTTGACTGTTTCGGATTTGCTTTACACTCTTATTTTTATTTGAATTGAAATTTCAGTACATTTGCATTCTGTGAAATTATTTTGTTCAATATTATATTATAAGATAATTTTTTTCAAAATTAATATGAACTCTTTGGTAACATTTCTACTTGCATATTAAATGAAAATTGATTGTTATCGAACTTAAATACAAAATAAAATTTAGAATACAAAATAATAAATTTACATAAAATTATTCAAATTCTTAATTTATTTCATATACTCATGAAAACATATTTAGGGAAATTTCTAAAACATGTGCATAAATGTTTTCAGGTCAAATGAAATTTTCAAATATTTTTTTTAAAGATTAAAATTAAAGATCAGTCAAATATCTTATGGAGTTTGGTTTCTAGGTTTTAGAATCAAAGTTTCCAGGTAGTAAGGATTCATCTTCTTCCCATTTTAGGCCTTTGAAAAATATTTAAAAATTTCATTTAACCTGAAAACTTTAATGCACATATTTTATGAATTTGCGTATATAATATGTGTATATATGTGTATTTATAATATATATATTATAGTATATAATACGTGTATTTCATGAGTATATGAAACAAATTTCAATTTTATTTCTTTCATGTAATTTTATTATTTTGTATTCTAAAACTGTCCTTAAGTTCAATAACATTCAATTTTCATTTAATAAGCAATTAGAAATTATACCAAAGTGTTAACACTAATTTTGAAAAAAATAATCTTAATTTAATAAGTTAGTAGTATATTACTAAACAAAATAATTTCACAGAATGCAAAAGTACTAAAATTTTAATTTAAAAAAAGAATTTAAAAAAAAAGGGTTTAAACTCAAAGATCTTGTAATCTAAGAATTCTTATAAGATCTTTGTAAGAAAACTTGGCTTACAAAATTTTTGATTTTATGTTTACCATTTATACTTTTCGAGAATCTGCATTAATAAAACATAATTTTTTTATGTCATAGTCAATATGGTTATGTATTATAGTCAATATGGTTAATATTGCTGCAAAAACTAATTTAGCTAAAATATAATATTTTTCTATTTATATATATGAATGTATTATTCTCTTCTGTATTACAAAACTGTTTCCAACTAAGCATTACATGTTAAAATTATTCTATTTAACACACTTAATTTATTATTTATATCCCATTTTGAAAACAACAGAATGGTAAAGAAATTTTTCTCATTATTATCAATTCAATTGTTTAGAGAAACATTTTTACATTTCAAAAACTCTAAGGATATGCATTTGATATACGTTTATCATAAAACGCAGTTAATTAAATAATTTCGACACATCAACAAATGGTTTAATTTCAAAACTTAATTAACGCAATCAATTATACTTAATTCATGTTGCTCATTTTCTATTTCCTCTTCCTTTTATTGTTTACACTTTATTTGGCAATCTTTAAGAGTAGAAGTAATTAAAAATGGAAAGAAGTAATTAGAAATTCTTTAAAAGTAGAAAGTATTCATTCCTTAACATTGCAATTATAAGGAAGGGATAGTAAGCAATATATTTAAAATAATTCTTGTAGAATTATTAACTTTTATAGAAAACTGATACATACCTATAAATTTTTTTCTAAATTTCAGTAAATAATTTTAATAGAACTATTAAGTGATAACTACATATTTATCTAAAAATTTATTGGAAATAAGTAATAATTAGAAAATTTAAAATTTTGCATTTAGAAACAGAAAATGAAAATAAAAAGCAAAAACAATTTACAAAATAATATTTGTTATTATTATTTTGTTATTTATGTTTTTTTAACCAACACTTTTGATAATATTTCCATACTTAGTAGATGATAAAAATGTATTTTTTATATTCAGATACTTTATAGAATATATATATATATATATATATATATATATATATATATATACTTTTCATATAATTTAAATGCATGGTTTTTATATAAATACTTTATAAACAAAAGGGAAAGATACTTTTTTAAATCTAGTATTCAGATATTTTAGTATAAATAGTTATGTTACTATTAGTATAAGATTGAAAATTGTTTTATAAACGTTTAAAAATTATATTAAAATTATGTTAAATTATTTATTAATATAAATATTAATCTAACTAATCTGCTAATTATTGATTCTTATTGATAAAATTATTAAATATTTATTAAAATAATATTAAAATTATTAAAAATTCATATTAAAATTTTAAATATTATATTTATTTAATTTTTAAACAATATTATTAAAATTATTCACTGTTTATTAATAAATAATAGAGAATAAACACAATTCGTTACATGAATTATCAGTTAAAATACCAAATCATTCAATAAATATATTTTAATTTTTTTTAGTTTAAGAAATATAGCAGTACATGTATAAAGAATACAATTATGTTTTACAAATAAAACTATATATTTTAAGAAGAATAAAACTGTACATTTTAAGAAGAATAAAACTATACATTTTAAGAAGAATAAAACTATACATTTTAAGAAGAATAAAACTATATATTTTAAGAAGAATAAACTATATATTTTAAGAAGAATACAATTATATTTCGCAAAGAATACAATTATAGTTTGCAAAGAATACATATATACATTTTATAAGCAATATCACTATATTTTGCAAAGAATGAAATTATGTATTTTATAAGGAATACTACAATATATTTTATAAAGAATACAAGTATATTTTGCAAAGAATGCAATAACATATTTTATAAAGAATACAATTATATTTTGCAGACGTTCCAAATATATGCATTTCTACCTCATGAAATAAACAGAATACATTGTTTCTATAATTGTCGGTTATTTATAGATATTACGAGCGGGGAATGTTTTTTAAAATTTCGCAAAATAAACAAAAAAAATGTAATAAAGTTACTTCAATTTCAACATGCCCTCGCTTAATCTGCATTTAATGAAAACTCAGCAATATTTATACACCTTATTTGTTTTATTCGTTTGAAACACACAAAAAAAAAAAAAAAAAAAAAAGTAACGAAACTAGCATACATAACTAGTTAAAGAAAAGAACAGTACTCTGGATATATTTATTTTACAAGAATTTTCCGTTTCTTATTAGAAAAACCTTCTAAAAATGGTCTTTGGAATAAAAAAAAAATACCTGCCCTGAATTAATTTTGTAGAAACAAATCGTAGATAAAGAAAGAGATAGAAAAAAAAGTTTTGAAAACGGAATAAAAATGTAAATCCCAAAAGAAATTCTGGTTAAAATGCACCACGAAACTAGATTCCACCTTTGTCGAGATTGAACTCACGCATAGAAAGAGATAATGGATGAAATTAAAATCCCAAGAGTTTTCTATTCCTTTTTTTTCAAGCATCAGGTTATTTTTATTTTATTTTATTTTTTTTGTAATACATTACTGGAATTTATATTTTCATCTGCATCTAGGATTAACCTGTAGAAAAATCTCAGTGGTAAAAAAAGTATTTTTTGTAACTTAAAGTAAATAATTTGCCGTTTATCTAGTGTTTACTTACTATGTGTTAGAAACGACGTTAGTGAATTAAAATAATATAATTCTTCTAAAGACCTTAATATAGAAGAAAAAAATATTTAATCTGATTACACATTATACTTTTATTTTTTTTTAACGAAAGATACTATTTCCCCAGTTTAGGTATTTGTTTTATCAACCTTATAAAAACCGCTAATAAATTTATATTAAGAGCCTTCCTGTTTTTTTTTTTTGCCCTCTGCGTTACGAAAACAACTTTTTTTATTGCTATTTATAGTTGTTTTCCTTATTTAATATCATAATAACTCGGAAATTTGTATATTTTTACTTTAATGATATGTAAATAGCAGGTGTTTTTTCTTTCAAATACCTTAACAGCATTTAGAATGCAAAATATGTATACATGTTGTTGTTTGTTTGTTGTTTCTTATCCCACTTGGCTGGCCAAGCCCACAAGCCCATATGGACTCATGATTGAAGGGGAAGGAAACAGCTTCTGTTGTGATGGAGCACCCGTAGGTAGAAGCCTGACTTTTGCTCCGTGACGCTCTTACAGTCATAGAAGACCGGGACCTACGGCTTAAAGTGGATTCCGAACCACTACAAACATCCATGGCACCGCCGGGATTCGAACCCGAAACCTGTGGCACCGAGCGCCAGAGCGCTAGACACTCGGCCATTCAGGTCCCTAATTTGCCAACGGCACGCAGTGTTCCCAGGTGGTCACCCACCCAAGTACTGACCGCGCCCAATGATGCTTAACTTCGGTGATCTAACGAGAACCGGTATATTCAGCATGGTACGGCCGTTGGCACTATGTATACATTGTTGCAATAAATGACTCAAATAAAAAATATGTATCAACTTCATGTAAACCGCTAATAAATTTATATTAAAGAGCTTCATGCTTTTTTGCTCTCTTAGTTAAGAAAATAGTTTTTGTTATTGCTATCCTTAGTTGTTTTTATTATTTAATATCAAAATAACTTGGAACTTGTTTGCATATTTTTACTTTAATGATACATAAATAGCAGGTGTCTTTTTCTTTCCAGTACCTTAACAGTATTTAGAATAATCTTCGTATTGTTTGTTGCAATAAATGACTGAAATAAAAAAAAAATATGCATCAATTTCAGGCTAATAAATTTATAATAAAAGCTTCCTGTTTTTTTTATTTTTTATTTTTTTCCTCTTAGTTAAGAAAGTAACTTTTGTTATTTGTAACAACAACTTGTAAATTTTATTGCGTGTTTTTACTTTAATGATATATAAACAGCAGGGATTTTTTTCTTTCCTATACTTCAGCTGTTTTAGAATAATTATCTTATTGTTTGTTGCAATAAATGACTGATATGAAAAATAATTATCAACTTCATGAAAACCACTAATAAGCTTCCTGTGTTTTTACCTTCTTAGTTAAGAAAACAACTTTTGTTATTGCTATTCTTAGTTGTTTTCTTTACTTAATATCATAACAACTTGGAAATTTTATTGCATATTTTTACTTTAATGATATATAAATAGCACGGTAGGTATTTTTCCTTTACAGTACCTTAACAGTATTCAGAATAATCATCTTATTGTTTGTTGTAATAAATTACTGTATTGAAATATAGCAATAGCCAACTACAAATATTAATTGTCACTGCAAAAAATAAATAATAAATAAATAAACAATACAGTTCATTATCCTCAATATAATTGGTAGTCAGTTTTTAAAGACTGTCTTTTGATCTAATGTATGTCAGAGAAAGTTTACACAAATTATATCAATAAATAATTTTGATTAAAAATTAAATCAATATGTCTAGTACATAATATAGGCTATATATCGCTCAACTTTGATAGTCTAGTTGTACGAAGAACATACGTGTTCAACTTCAAATCAGCCCACCATTAACCTGCATATTACATTCCAGGAGGCATTTCAAAGATAATTGTATCGCTAAACCTGTCGTTTGGAAGAAAACTTGGAAAATTCTCACTCAGGTAGCCTGACTGTAAATGCAAGATGCTATTCATTCTCTGTCACAGCAAAATCGAATCTTTTTGTTTCTAAAAGCAAAGACGGCAACGAACGCAAGCAGCAGATTCGATCAGCATTCTTTCTGTTTCTATTTGAGCACATTAACACTAAGGAAAATAAACCTAGTTAATAATATCGAACTCATAGACCAACAAATTCCAATGTGATCTAGAAAACAACTACATCACTATCTAGGTTTTGCAATATAATTTCTAAATAATTAATAATTATCACCTGATAGCCTTTCATATATCTGTCATCATGAGGCACAAATATGCTTAATTATTATAAAATTTAGATTGCTATTTATAGAACAAAAGTATTAAAGTTCAAACTTAAACTAATGACAAAGCGGGCTAAGATCTAACATCACGTCAGAAATATGCATGCATAAATATTGAATTTAAAAAAAAAAAATTTCTGGTCGTTATGAAAGAGATTTCGAAAATAAACGCTGTTGATCGAAAAAAAATATTAACTCTTTTGTTTTTGAAAGTAAAGACTGCAACGAACGCAAGTAACGGATTCAATCTGACTTCTTTCTGACCGCAGCGACACTAAAAGGTGAACATCTTATTTATTGGGGAAAATAAAGTTAATAATATCGACCTAGTTAGCAATATCGACTTCATAAACCAACAAACTTCAATGTGATCTAGTAAACAGGCTTTCTAATATAATTTATAAATATTTAATACTTAATAATTATAGCCTGAAAGATTTCATGTGTTATTAAGAGGCTCAAATATGCTTAATTATTATAAAATTTAGGTTGCTATTTATAGAACAAAAGCATAAAGGCCAAACTTAAACTAATGACAAAGAGGGGCAAGATGCAACATCACTTCAGAAGTATGCATTTTTTAAAAATAAATTCTGGTCGTTATGAAAGAGCATTCGAAAATAAATACTGTTGATCGAGAGAAATATTAAGCCTTTTGTTTTTGAAAGCAAAGACTACAAAGAAAGCAAGCAGCAGATTAAATCAATACGTCTAGTATATAATATAGGCTATATATCGCAGGACTTTGATGGTCTGACTGTATGAAGAACATGCATGTCAACTACCAACCAGCCCACCGTTGACCTATTGAAGAACATTATATTACAGGAAACATTTCAAGGATAACTATATCACGTAAATATGGCGTATGGAAGAAAAGCCGGAAAAATTCTCACTCAAGTAGTATGAATGCAAATGCAAGATGCTTTTCATTCACTGTCACTGCAAAATCGATTTGCTTTTGTTTCTGAAAGCAAAGACTGCAACGAACGCAAGTATCAGATTCGATCCGCCTTCTTTCTGAGCACATCGACACTAAGACGAACATCTTATTTATTGGGGAAAATAAACCTAGTTAATAAAATCCACTAGACCGGGGGGTATTGTTACTCCGCGTCCGTAGCTTATCTTCAAACTACACGCTCCTCCTGGATAGTGTTAAATTAGTAACGTCGGTGCAGCGCCTTCCTTAAGGCATCAAAGACAACAGTCTAAGTGTTTGCCAGCTGCATTAGAACAAAAAAAAATTATGATGCATAATTAAGTATATTATGCCTCATATATAAGTTTATGTAATTATATATTAATATATTATACCTAATATATAAATATATGTAAGTATATATAAGTATATTAAGCCCTTAATATAAGCCATAATATATAAATATATTATACGATTATTATAAAATTTAGATTGCTATTTATAGAAAATCATAAACTTAAACTAATGCCAAAGAGAGTCAAGATCCAACGTCACGTCAGAAATATGCATGCATTTTTTTAAAAGTATTCTGGTCGTTATGAAAGAGATTTCGAAAATAAACGCTGTTGGCAGAGAGAAACATCAAGGGAGAGATAGATAGAGAGAGAGAATAAAGATCGGTCAAACCGAGCCAGCACAATCCCTTCCACCTAATATAATCTGAGATCTCTGGATCGATGTTAATTGAACACGAAGGCAGGATGGGCAAAGGGCTGCGGTGGTAATTATGCGAATTATTGACTGCTTTGCGTTTGTTTGAGAAATTTATTTCAATAATTATTTTAGTTCAAAGTGTGGCCCAGGAACTGATACGCCTTTAAGCTCATTAGTAATAGAAGTTTTACGGATAACTCTACAAGGGAATTTCCTGTGAAAAATTGGGTGGGGGAGTGGACGTTGGGGGATCTGTGACACTAATTTAGATTCACATCCGCTACGGGTGTGATAAAAAGACATCGGCCCAGTAATGGACTGCTTTAATGGTGATTGATTTAGAGTAGCAGGGCTTGTGTTGAATCATTAGTGGTTATTTTTGATCATCTGGTACGCGTCTTTGTCTGAGGCTAATCATATTGAGAAATTGCCGACAAAAATCCTTGTCTATTTATATAAGGATTTTTTCCTTATCTGTTATATGTTTTTCCTATGAAAAAATTGCATAAAAAATAAAATTATTTAATTGGATATGGAAAAAGAACATAAAATAGTTTGAAATAATTATAAAGTTATTAAATTAATTATAAACAACCATTAGAAAATTATTGTTGTTGTCTGTTTAAGTGAAATAATTTGATCCATATGATAAAAATCACTCATTGCTTTTTTTCAATTCTTTCTATTAATTAGCTCACACTCTCCTATATATATATATATATCTTGCTAAAATTTTCAATCGTTAATAAAATACTTTTTATTCATCCACTGAAGTTCAAATGTATTTTTTTTGAACTTGTACTGGATGACATTTGATGTTAATACAGTTTTTTCAAATATTAATTCATTAATTAAATTTAATGAATTAATTTTAGTTTTTTTTTTAGATTTAAGTTGCATATATCTATCAATAGATGGCGCCAGATAAATTTAAAAAAATGAATGAAAATTACTTATAAAGGACTTTTTGCAATACAGTGAAAAAAAAATAGGAATTGACTTTAAAATTTTGTTTTTTTATATTACGAGTTTACTGTCAAAAGATTCAACACTAGCCTCTAAATCAATCACCAAAAAATTTATTGAATATCATTTCAATAAATTCTTTGGTGATTGTTTTAGAGTAGTAAGGCTTGTGTTGAATAATTAGTGGTTATTTTTGATCATCTGGCACGTGTCTTTGTCTGAGGCTAATCATATTGTGAAATGGCCGACAAAAACTGAAAATCCTTGTCTATTTATAGCTATATGTTTTGTCTATGGAAAAAAGAAATAAAACTAATTGGATATGAAAAAAATATAAAATATTTTGAATAATTACAAAGTTTTTAAATTAATTTTATTATAAAATAAAATTAAATTATTTTTAAATTGTAGTTTTTAAATTAAACAACCGTTGCTTTGTTATTGCTGTTGTCTGTTTAAGTGAAATAATTTGATCCATATGATAAAAATCACAGGCATATAATCATATGATATAATGATTGCTTTTTGTAGAGTAGTAGGCCTTTTTAGAGTAGGTAGTTTAGAGACAAGAGTAACAAGGCTTGTGATGAATCATTAATGGTTATTTTTGATCATCTGGCGCGTGTCTTTGTCTGAGGCTAATCATATTGAGAAATTGCCGACAAAAACTGAAAATTCTTGTCTATTTATAGTTATATGTTTTTATGAAAAAAATTGCATAAGAAATAAAACTAAACAATTGGATATGAAAAAAAGAACATAAAACAGTTTGAATAATTCTAATATTTTAAATTAATAATGAACAACCATTGGTAGGGGATTGCTTTTACCAGTTTAAGGGAAGTAATTTGATTCATATGATAAAAATCACTCATTGCTTTTCTGTCAGCAAAATATATGATATTTAACAAATTCTTTAAATGATTTGAATAAATAAATGTTAAAAGAAATTTTGTATTGTTATTGATGTTAATTAATTGCATATATATTCACAATTTTTTAACAATCATTTTGAAAATGCTTATGTTTATATTTTAAATGATTTTTTTTTAAATACATACAAATTAATGCTTTATATTGCTGCGATATTTAAACAAATAAATTTCTTAAATAAAACAATTAAATTAATTTTTAATTCTTATTTGTAATTTCAATTAAACAATTTAACCAATTTTAATAACAATTTGTAAAAAAACAAGTTTTTTTTAAATAGTATTCATAGTATTTCTGTTGCTAATAGTAGGCTCAATTAAATATTATTTGAAATTTAATTGCAAAGCATTTACAAAATAAATATTCTATTAAATTACTTATATATAAGTATTCATTTTACATTTATATATCTAATTGCATCAGAATCACATATCTGGGATATTTTTATTCAGTAAATGTATAATATGTAACAATTTGAAAGATTCCTACTTTGTTCTACAAAAAAAGCAGTTTTAAAATTACAATTTGTAAATACCATTTAATCAAATAGCATTTAATTGTGCATACTATTAGCAACAGAAACTAGCATCTAAATTTTATGAAGACTATTAAATAAAAAACTTGTCTTTTACAAATATGTATTAAAATTGGTTAAATTGTTTAGTTATTACAAGTAGGAATTAAAATTAATTAAAGAGCGTTTAATCATAATGTAGGTAAATAACCCCATATTTTAATATGCAATATAACCCTATATAACCCAATATTTGTAATATTTAGACAAAAAAAAATTATTTACTTTTGAAATTTTATATTTGTTTCTGAAAAAATAATAAAATATTTCTTAAAATATATTTCATTCAAAAAAATCTTTGAATAATTTATGATTTTCATGTTTGGAATAATTTTATAATAATTTGAAATAATTAATATGCAATGAATTAAGAGTATAAAATCATTGAAAATACAAAACACTTTTTAATTTTATAAGAAAAAAAAAAAGTTAAGAATTTCTAACGTTAAAATAAGTAAGATAATGCTAATCGAATTAAAACTCATAATTCAGAAATTATTTTTTTTAGTTATTCGTCAAATTCTATCTATTGTCAATCAATCTTTTGTCAATCTTATGTCAATCTATTGACATAATCTATTATTTTCCATTCTATGAACGTGAACAAATCAAGCAAAATTTTGCCACAAAATAAAAAATAAACGAACAAAAAAACGACAACAATATTTGCTGCTTTCCGCTTTATTGTTGGCGCAAGATTCTGAGTGGTGGAAATGATCTGGGCCATCTACAAACCTTGGAAGTTTATATGAATTGCCATTAGTTGGCGACGTGTTAGAATTACCGGATACTTCCATCTTTTCTCGCAAGTGGTACTTCCAGGTCCCCTTCCTTCTTCTAGCAAAGGGTAAAAATAACAGCAACGGTCAGTTTCATTATGTTTTCGGTGGGTGTTTTTATCCCACCTCAGCATTTAATGCCTAACAAAATAAGATGAAGTTCATTATATGAGCTGGTTAGGTTTGTTTGTATTCTCATCTCATACCCTTGGTTGTAATGGTTGATGCCTCTTGAATTCAAATGTCGTCATGAAGGTATGAAGATTAAGGGGTATTATAATTATTCGGGATTTATGGGTAAAAATATTTATTTTTCGTTTGGATTTTATAGGATTTGGTTTTTGATGTTCCTGTTAAATAAATGCCATTTTATCGAAATTAAATTTGAAAAGAATATGCATAAATATATATCACTTGTGAAAAAAGTATAAAGGGATTAGCAATATTTTTTTAAGGCTAGAATGTCTCAGTATACAGAAGATAAATCTGTCTTTGATTTACCTTTATAATTTTTGTTATTTATTTATTGTAATAAATTATTATTATTATTATTTATATATTTATTTATTACATTATACTATATTTATATTATTATATTATTATTATCATTATTTTTCTTGATGTTGTTAAAAATAAATTGTTTTTTATGTTTGTTATATTTTAATTATATAGAGCTATTTTTTGTTAAAAAATAAACCCTTGCTATGTTATTAAAATTATTTTATAAGTTTTGAAGGAGATAAAAAACATTATAGGACTATTCGCAAACTTTTTTTTTTTTTGACAATTCACAAACTAAATTCTTTAAAATGACCGTAACTAACTAAAGGATGATTAACAAAAGAATAATTTGTTATTTTAGCCAAGTTTTCCTACTAAATTTGAACAATATAAAATTGAAAAAATGTAATGGATTTGTTAAAATTTAATTGTAAAATGTAAATATTTTACATTTAATGTTTACAAATACAATTAAATTGCATTATAGGTTAGAAAAATAAAACATTTTAAAAAAATGAAAAGTTTATTTATTTTTATTTAAAATTTTTATTTCCCTAATCTTTTCTATATCTAACTTAATTTTGTAATGCCGAAAACAAAACTTCAATATGATAAATGTTAATTTTTTTTCTAATTAAATTGCTAAAAAAAAACGAAATTAAATTACCATTTTTGGCAACATCTTTCTCAACATTTCTATTACATTATCAGGATGGATACATCTAAACAGATCACGTGATTGAATAATTGCAAATTAATTTTTTGCTTTTGGGGTATTATTTTTAATGAGTTGTCCGGCTTACTACTGTATCCAAAAAGTAAGACCAGTTTTCAATTTAAATTTCCCTGGCATATGGTATTTCATTTTTTTTCTTTGTTAGGTGGTTGGCACTGTCCCTGACATCTGTGTGAAATTATACGTCAAAATATTCATTAGTGTTTGAGTTACGCTTGGTTTTGTAATATGCTAAAATTGATTCCGGCGATTTTTAAAGTGTTTCTTCAATCGACTCAAAGCGGTGTCCCCTGAGTGGTCTTTTGAGTTTAGGGATTAGAATCAGGGAATCAGTTTTAGCATCCCACAAAGTTAAGCGTAACTCAAACACTAATGAATATTTTAACGTCAGATTTCACAAATAAAATTTAAAAAAAATTTTATTTCACGCTGTCAAGGACAGTGCCAACCACCTAACAAAGAAAAAAAAATGAAAACCATAAAATTTTCAATTTTATGCCGGGGAAATTTAAATTGAAAACTGGTCTTACTTTTTGGACACATCAGTATAAAACATATTCTTTCTTATAATATTGATGAATTACTTATTTCTAGAAGATATAAATACAATTATGCCAAACAACAATATTATCTATTGGAAATATGAATAACAATAAATTTTCAATTTTTTTTTTTTTTTTTCTTTTTGAGGAAAACTTCATTTATCATTCCTTATGACAGCTTTGTCAACAAATTCACACTTATCTTTGAAAAGCCTCAAAAATAAATTATGCATCGAAAAAATAAAAATGCTTATAGTTTCGGGTACAAAGGCTTTCGACTTCTTCTAGGCCATCTTCAATACACTACAGTCACTTTTTCCAAACTTTCTAAACAGTCACGCTCTCTATTAATACTTGTTTATGTCTTATCTCGTTTTATTTGTTTCCCATTGCTCTTTCTTTTGTACACGCCTCAGAAAGCAATGTCGACGCGTAGAAAGTTTTTCCGTTACTGGGTTCTGCAATAACCGATATTCAATATCGGTTTCCGGGACTCAACAGTCGGAGCTTCCTCTAACTCATTGTGCTACTGACTCAGAAAGAGTAGCAAATAGATCAAGAGAGGAGAATATACTTTATTTCGTTTAATATAAAGCAGTTTAAAGCTAGATTTAATAATATAACAATTTTAATGTTTTGTTTTGATTCATAGTTTTTATTGCAGTACTCACATAAATATAATACAAATTTATAATAAAGAATATATGGTCGCAAAAATAATACTTCTGATTATATTATGTGCCATAATGTATTACTCTGCAGA
This sequence comes from Caerostris darwini, assembly GCA_021605075.1. NCBI lineage: Eukaryota > Metazoa > Arthropoda > Arachnida > Araneae > Araneidae > Caerostris > Caerostris darwini. Next base: position 103,113 of record BPLQ01014800.1, read on the forward strand.
TCCATACCACAAGTTTCGGGTTCGAGCCCCGGCGGAGCTCTAGATGTTTGTAGTGGTATCCATTTTAAACAGTAGGTCCCTGTCTAATATGACTGTTAAGTGTAGGGCTGGCAACCCTAACCCGTAAAAAGAAAATATTTCCTTCTCAAAATCTGCCAGCAGGCAGACGGCGTTGGTCCGCCATGTGCGGTTGTGCCAGATGATGATGATGATGATGAATCTTAGCTATATCTAACGTAAATTTTTTAACGCCTGAAACAATACGGCATAATCTATGTTATTTTATTTTTTTAATTAAATTGCCAAAAAAAAATCAACATTATATTTTTCGCCAACGTCGTTCTCAACATTTCAATTGCATTATCATATTGGATGCATTAAAACAGATCACGTGATTAAATAATTGCAAATTAAATTTTGCCTTTTGCGTATTATTTTTAATTAACTATCTGGTTTATAAAACATATTCTTTGTTATATTATTGATGAATTATTTATTTTTTATGTGAAGATGATATAAAAACTATTATGTCAAGTTGTAATATGATCTATTGGAAACATAAATACAATACATTTTAAATTTTTATTTTGAGGAAAGCTTCATTTATCATTCTGTATGACAGCTTTGTCGACAAATTCTCATTTCTCTTTGAAAAGCCGCAAAGAATAAATTATGCAACGAAAAAATAAAAATGCTTATCGTTTTAGGTACAAAGGCTTTCGACTTATTCCAAGGCCATCTTCAATGCACTACAATCACTCTTTCCAAACTTTATAAACAGCCAGCTCTCTATTAATACTTGTTTATGTCTTATCTCGTTTTATTTGTTTCCCATTGCTCTGTCATTTGTACACGCCTCAGAAAGCAATGTCGGCGTAGAAAGTTTTCCGTTACTGGGTTCTGCAATAACCGATATTCAATATCGGTTTCCGGGACTCAACAGTCAGAGCTGGCTGTAACTCATTGTGCTACTGACTCACTAAGAGTAGCAAATAGATCGAGAGAGAAGAATATACTTTATTTCGCTCAATATGAAACAGTTTATAACTAGGTTTAATACTATAACAATTTAAACGTTGATTTATAGATTTCATTAATAAAACGAGCATTGTGATTACAGTACTCATATAAATATAATACAAATTTACATTAAAGAATATATAGCCACAAAAATAATACTTCTGATTATATTATGTGCCATAATGTATTATTCTACAGATCCGTACCCCAGGTTTCGGGTTCGAGCCCCGCCGGTGCCATAGATGTTTGTAGCGGTTCGTAATCCTCTTTAAACCTTAGATCCTTGTCTATTATGACTGTTGAGTGTTGGGCTGACAATCCTACCCTGTAAAAAGAAATCATTTCCTGTCTCAAAATCTCTCAGCAGGCAGACGGCTTTGGTCCACCATGGGCTGTTTGTCAGATGTTGATGATGAATCTTATGTATATTTAACGTAATTTTTTTAACGCCTAAAACAAAACGGCATGAACAATGTTAATTTCTTTTTTCTAATTAAAAAAAACCGTAATCAAGATTGTCTTTTTTGGTAACATCGCTCTCATCAATTAAATTGCATTATCATGATGGATACATTAAAACAGATTACGTGGTTGAATAATTGCAAATTAAATTTTGTCTTCTGCGTATTACATTTAATCAGTTATCTGGCTTATAAAACATGTTCTTTGTTATATAATTGATTAATTATTTATTTTTTCTGTAATGGTGACATAAATATTATTATGCTGTAATACAATATCATCTATTGAAAATGTAAACACAATACATTTTAAACTTTCTTATTTGAATATAACTTCATTTATCAATATGACAGTTTTGTCGACAAATTCTCACTTCTCTTTGAAAAGCACCAAAAAATAAATTATGCAACGAAAAAATAAAAATGCTTATCGTTTTGGGCACAAAGGCTTTCGACTTATTCAAGGCCATCTTCAATACACTACAGCCCCTCTTTTCAAACTTTTCTAAACAGTCGCGCTCTCTATTAATACTTGTTTATGTCTTATCTCGTTTTATTTGTTTCCCATTGCTCTTTCATTTGTACACGCCTCAGAAAGCAATGTCGGCGCAGAAAGTTTTCCGTTACTGGGTTCTGCAATAACCGATATTCAATATCGGTTTCTGGGACTCAACAGTCAGAGCTGACTGCAACTCATTGTTGCTACTGACTCAGTAAGAGTAGCAAATAGATCAAGAGAGAAAAATATACTTTATTTCGTTCAATATAAAACAGTTAATAATAGATTTAATAATGCAACAATTTTAGTGTCATTTTGATTCATAGTTTTCATTAATAAAACTAGAATTTTGGTTATAGTACTCATATAAATATAATATAAATTTACTTTAAAGAATATATAGACACAAAAATACTACTTCTGGCTATATTATCTGCCATATATATATTTTTTTCTGGTGCTCGGTGCCACAGGTTTTGGGTTCGACTCCCGGCGTACCATCGAGGTTTGTAGCGGTTTGGGATCCACTTTAATCAATAGTCCCGTATAATATGACTGTAAAGCATTTGGGCGTAAGACTGACAATCCTGCCCCGTAAAATTGAAACATCTCCTGTTTCGTTATCTACCAGTAGGCAGGCGGTCTTGGCCTATTATGGAGCTATGCGGTAATCAGAATGATATATCATCATCATCATCATCGTTATCAACATTTCTATTGCATTATTATAATGGATACATTAAAACAAATAACGTGATTAAATAATTGCAAATTATATGTGTTTTGCGTGTTATTTTTAATCAATTATCTGGTTTATAAAACACGTTTTTCTGTTCTATTATTGATGAATTATTTATTTTTTTATGTAAATGTGATATAAAAACTATTATGCCAAGTTATAATATTATCTATTAGAAATTTAAATACAATAAATTTCCAATGTTTTCATTTTGACGAAAACTTCATTTATCATTCTTTATGACAGCTCGGTCGACAAATTCTCATTTCTCTCTGTAAATCCCCAAAAAGTAAATTATGTAACGAAAGTATAAAAATGCTTATCGTTATGGGTACAAAGGCTTTCGACTTATTCAAGGCCATCTTCAATACACTACAGCCCCTCTTTTCAAACTTTTCTAAACAGTCGCGCTCTCTATTAATACTTGTTTATGTCTTATCTCGTTTTATTTGTTTCCCATTGCTATTTCATTTGTACACGCCTCAGAAAGCAATGTCGGCGCAGAAAGTTTTCCGTTACTGGGTTCTGCAATAACCGATATTCAATATCGGTTTCTGGGACCCAACAGTCGGAGCTTGCTGTAACTCATTGTGCTACTGACTCAGTAAGAGTAGCAAATAGATCAAGATGGAAGAATATACTTTATTTGGCTCAATACAAAGCAGTTTATAACTAGATTTTGTAATATCTTGTAATGTTGTTTCAATTCATAGTTTTCATTAATAAAATGAGTATTTCGGTTACATTACGCATATAAATATAGTATACAAAGTTACATTAAAGAATATATATTCTTTTATAATAATTAATATATATTCTATTTATTCTTTTTATTCCACATATATATTATTTAATAATAATTAAGGAATATATATGTAGGATTTGTTTGCCTGCTAAGCACCAGATGGAAACACCTCACGGACTATGTGCTTTTCACACCAACCTTTTGCCATGTAGTGGCAGTATTGGACCTTGAACCCTGGCCCTGGAAGAAGAGAAAAACCCCGTTGTTGGGCGCGAGAGGAGAAAGCTAACTGACATGGGAGATGCTGCGTCAAGCAGCGGTAGAAAATGGTTGTGAATATATCAATACTTTCTGTAAATATTAACGTAAATATATTCATTAAATATGTGTTGTTGAGAGAAAAACAACGCTTCTTTATTTCGCTTTGAAATACACCCCTAGATTGCCTCCCTCTGTCGTTAAAAATTTGCTAGACTGGTAGAGAAGTCTACATATATGGGGCCTGATGGCCGAGTGGCTAGCGCTCGGTCCCATATGTTTCAGGTTCGAGTCCCTTCAGTACCATGGATGTTTGTAGTGGTTCAGAATCCCCTTTAAATCGTAGGACCCGGTCGAATAGGATAGTAGAGCGCTGCGGGGGTAGTGCTAGTCTCGTTCATAACATATTTTCAAGCTACACGTGTCCCATGGGTAGTGTTACATATTGCAATTTTATGAGTGTGGCTTACTTCTTGCGTAAATAAAGCCATGGGCTTTCCAACTTGTGCTCCAAATATCTCAACCCAACCATATAATTATAATTCAGTTGCACAACCTGCACATTACAATATAGCGCCTAACGTGGGGCACTCTCTAATCGATAACGTTACAAATATATGTACATGATTGAATGTGTGATTGTTACCCGTAACTTAAAAACTGTAACACTTCATATTTTATTCAAATTTTCTTATTCTGTTCAAAAGTTCGTAGCTAAAAATTATTTAAACATAATATTAAATTTTATACAAAACATAATTAAATTTTATTATTATGTTTTTATTATAATTTTTTCAATTTCAATTTTTTTTTTCTTGCAATTTTTGTTTTATTTTCACTAGAGGGCACCTGATGTAAAAAACTGACTGGCGCCATGAGTTAATGCATTGTTAAAAAAAATTTAAGTAAAAAAATTATACTATAATTTTTCAATTTATTTTCAGAGATAACATCGCTGTATCCTTAAAACCTAAATGCTAACAAATAAAAAATTAAAAAACATTATTGGAAATTCTATTTTTTTTTAATTTAAAATATTAGAATTTTTAATTTTTTAAATTAAATTAACAAAACTAAAAATGTTTTATTTTCTGTACCGAATGAATGCCACATTACAGCAAAAAAGCAAAAAGGAAAATATGGAAGCAAAGGACAAGTATGTAATTAAAAATGATGAGATTGTTGAATTTTTAAATAACTGATAATATTTGATTTGCTTGCAAGGTGTTTAGAGTAGTACTAAGAGACGATCATTGTGGAGAATTCAGCCGAGCAGTAGTGGAAAAGATTACATGAGTTCGAATACCTATATCAGCGTCTTTGGATACCATCCAAGAACTTTTATGTTCACATTCGATGTTCGAGTATCTATCAAAGCCATGTGCACTGAATAGGCTTCTTTCAGTTAGCGGTTCGACATTGAGTAGCTTGTTAACACTGATATTTAACAAGAGACTTTTTTCATATGCGACTGCTTATTTATAAGGAACGCCATAAAGTAATATGCGACTGCTTATTTATAAGGAACGCCATAAAGTAATGTGGAAATCGATATAGATTTGACAGATATCGCTTATTGCTGAAATTTCAGAAAGTAACAAATCGACAGTATATTTTTATTTTTGTTGTTGTCTTTTATAACGGCTATTTTAAAGTCATCAATCATCACGTCATCAATATATTTTATGGTGGTAAATGACATTTTTGTGAAACTCAATCTTGTAAAAGATTAGAATTCCTTTCAAATTGATAGAGGTGTCAGAAATCAATTAAGTTTAATTGTTTATAAAATATTGTAATTAATTGTTTATAAAATATTGTAATTATATGTTTACAAAAATAACAAATTGTTTACAAATAGTTTACAAAAATATTTTCCTTTATTTTCAAATATGCATCAAAATTAAAATAAAGTTAAGTCACAATATTTAAAATATTAAAGAAACCAAAGAAATTCGGTAATTTTCTTGATAATTATGTTCTGGTTGTTTCGTAACAAAACGGTTGCTTTGTTTTTTTACGTTGACCGAATTTACTTTTGAACAATGTTGAGATTCATAAATTTTAATTTTTAAGTAGAAACCGTTATTTAACTATGATCTAAATATACAATTTTAATACAACTTTCAAATTTTGAACACGTTTGAATAGAACAACCTGCAGATTCGACATGACGTCCTTCGTAAAATATTTAAATTTTTTAAAAATATATATAATTCAGATAACAAAATTATATATTTTTGGCCTATATAATGTTTTAACTTTAGTATTTTAGGTATTATATGTGGATCTTTTAAATTATTGCAGTATTGTCATTGTCGTCGGTTCTAGCAGGCCCTCCGTTGGGCACCAGATTGTAATGTGCTGGTTGTGCAGCTGGATTGTAACCGGGTGGGGATGGGTTGAGAGTGGGACACAAGTTTCAGTTTCATTATCAAGTTTTATTTACACGCTCTCTAATACCACACACACAAAATTTTTTTTGTTCTAATGTAGCTGGCAAACACTTAGACAGTTGTCTTGGATGCCTTAAGGCAAGCGCTGCATCGACGTTACTCACATAGCACTCCCCAGGATGTGCGTGTACCCTAAAGATAAGCTATGAACACGAAATAACAATATACCCGCAACGCTCTACGGTCATGTTAGGCCGGGACCTACGGTTTAAAATAGATTCCGAACCAATACAAGCATCCCTGGCACCGCCGGGATTCGAACCCGAAATCTGTGGTATCGAGCGCCAGAACGCTAGCCACTCGGCCATTCAGACCGCCACGGACAAACAATAACAGACACACAACACAGTTAAAGACAGATAGTTATTGATTCGTATAAGAATTTCACTTCTAAGCCGAAAGTAAGATACTCAGGTACGCGCAAGGTGCGTTAAAGATACTTCCTCACCGGGTGAGAGTCTGTAATCCAACAGATACGTAGGGTTAAATATATTTTCTCCCGTGATGAGAGATTACAAACTTAACGTTTCTCAACGAGAACACACTACTTCTTCTGGAGTGAGAATTTTTAGGCTTGCTAACCATTTCTGCTTAACATCATAGGGGGCGCTCTTTCAGTGAATGAGGGGAAGCACGGTTTATATCTTTAAAAATACAATCCATATTTATTTTATAAAGTTATAACTATAATTACTCTCGTATACCTTGAAATATATTTCAACATTCATAAATTTCATAATCTACTACATGTTTAGTAACCCCTCTTTAAATCATTCCTGTCAGAGACAAAAAAAATTTGATACAACTGACGAAAATTATTTAGCTCCTAATGTTAGCTTGAATTTCAATAATGGCAAGGCGGAATCATAAAGGGGAATTTGAAAGTCTGATAGTTTTTATTGACAAAAATATATTACTCTTATATGCTGTATATAAATGTAAAATTAATTAAAAAATTATATCTGAAATTCTATTTTAAAGATATTTTTCTAAAAAAAACACACGTTATAATGAGGTGCAATGTAACAAGAAACTACTGAATTCATAGAATAAAATAATTAACATTAATAAAATAAATTAAGAATTTAATAACATAAAAACATTAATGCAATAATTCTATTTTAAGATAATAAAAAGTATTTTTAATTTTAATGATCAAAAATAATTATTATGGATCAAAAAGTTTTTAACTCACATAGTTTTAAGTTTTTGTTTATATAAAAAAAGCAGTTTTTTTATTCCTGTGCACCTTAATTCTTTTGCCGACTAGTAACCACAGTTAGGTTTATCCCCCTTTTCCAGTAAATAAAAGGATTTGGAATAAAAATATCAAAAAATGGAATATATATATATATACACTATGTGGAAGAAAGTGACGGGACACGACATTATAACGACATAAACCCATATTTATTAAAATTAATAGGAGGTAGGGCCTCCTTTGGCTGCGATCACAGCTGCAACCCTTCTGGGCATGCTTTCCACTAAATTAGCCATAGTGGCAAGAGGAATTTCCTTCCAAATGTTTAACAGGAAGTTCCATAGTTCAGGCTTGCTTTTGGGGAAATGGGGTGCAGGCCCTCAACCGACCGTCAATTCGTCCCGGAGATGTTCAATTGGGTTAAGATCAGGCTCTGCGCCGGCCACTCCATGCGTTTAACGTTGTTGTTCACATACCAATCAAGAGTCCTCCTTGCAACATGGCATATTGCGTTGTCATCTTGATACCAGAAATCATCCATACCGTACGTTGCCCACAAGGTAGGAAGGACATGATTGTCGAGAATATCACAGTATCTATTGGCATTCATCGCACCATCAACCTTCACCAGTGGGCCAGCCCCATACCAGGAGAAACAGCCCATACCATCTATCCTCCTCCACCAAACTTTACAGTTGGGATGACACATTCGGGCAAAAGGCGTTCTCCCTGGAAAACGTCATACCCAAACACGTCCATCGGAACGGAAAAGGGTAAATCGTGACTCGTCACTCCAAAGGACGCGTTTCCAGTCATCCAGAGTCCACGTACGGTGGTCTTTGGCCCATCGAATGGTGTGGGCTGTTCGTTTTCGTAATCAAAGGCTTATGGGCCGTCTAACGTCCAGTGTAACCAACTTATGGGCCTCAATACAGGAAGAGTCTTGGTCGAAACGGCCACACCTGTAAATTGTTTAAACTCATGGATTTCGATGTTATCCGATGGGATGTTTGATGGTTGACTTCGAATCTGTGCCGAACGGGCCAACCCGCTGGTGGTTTGAAGAACTTCGGGGTTTTTCTGACAGTGTCCCTCAGTCTTGTAGCGACACACAATCACGTGCTACATTTGATTTTGAGCAGTTACGGAGACGGGATATCTCCCGAATTGACACCTTGGCAAGAAATCCAACCAACCATCAACGAACTCAGACAATCTTGGGTGGCGGCATCTTGAGAAAAAATGGCTCTAGTCGACTCCACAGAAGATTTAACGATTGCTGAGTCACGTAATGCCACCTAGTTATTGCACATGTCGCCGGGCGAGCTGTAATGTCGAATTTTCTACTTTTAAGAGGTGTCCCATCACTTTTTCTTCCAGATAGTGTATATATATATATATATAAAAATACCACGATTTTGGTTCTGAGAACGACCTTTTTTAGAGGGGGGGGGTATATAATTTTTTACCTTACAAAATTCAGCATTACGGCCCACCTGTTCAGCAATCTTAATATTTAATCATATAAAATATTTTTATAGCATCGACAACAGGGCCCTCATTGTACCGAAATTTTAATTTAAATTCTTTTAATTTTAATTTAAACTTTTTATTTTTCATCTTACTTATGTTTATTTTTAGTAATTTTTAATTTTTAGAGTAACATTTTTAAATTTTTAGAAATTTCAATTTTTATCACAAACTAACATTAAGCAGCCTATTAATAATCGTAAATTTTATATATGACTTAAGATGAGGAGGTTAAGGAGTATGCCAGTTGGCAGTTTTTTATTTCAGTTTTTATTTCTTTACATTTTAGGACATAAAATATAAGTCATTGATTGCAATTTTTTACTAAGAGGAATATTGGTTTACATCAGGTCTGACCAACCCAAATGATCTCGCGGCCACTTTGGAAATGCATCATAACTCCGCAGGCCGCATATAAAATTATATATCCCCATATTATATTTAGACCCACTATAGATATTTTGTGGAGTGAGAAATTGAAACATAATTAGTTATTATTTTTGTGTTTACTATTATTCTTACATGTAAGCATAAATAATATAATAATAATGATACCAAAAGCATTGTAAAGGTAAAGAAACATATAACACTAAAAAGGAAATATAAAAAATATATTAATATAAATGAAATCATTAAAAAATATTTATTTTACATGTGCGATATTTGCACAAATAATGTATTTTTAATACATTTGTTTTCATTAGTTTGACCAACATAAAATAAATATATTTTGTAAAAGTTTGATAAATCTCACAGGCCAGAAAAATATTCATGGCGGGCCGCGGTTTGGCCACCAATGGATTACATTGATTTTTTTTCAGTCTTAAAAATATTTTAATTTAATATACCATATAATATTCTAACTCTTTTTTGGGCTATATTTAACTCTTTCTTATATTTAAATATTCATCAAACAAAAAATGAACTTTTTCGCTTACAAAATTGACTGAGTGGAAAAAGATTTGTTTATGAAAAGAAATGCTAATGCTAAAAGTGCTTTTCAATTCAAACTATGCGTGTAAAATTCATTTTTAAAAATCTTGTACAATACATGTATGTATAAAAACCAGCACATGTCAGCAAGGGAAGATTAATGAAGTATTGAAGTTTCCGAATATGATGTTGTCCTGGTTAGGGGTCCGTGACGTTATCCGAAAATGAGGGTCCAGCAAATAAAAATCCATTGCAAATTTATAGTAGTTTATTTTTGGTTATAGTATTTCTTGTAGAATTGGGAATACTTCATTCTTCTTTTATGCCTAGAATGTTCAAACTTTGATATATTCTTTTTTTGGCTATGATAACGCTTCTTGTAGAATTTGGAATACTTCATTCTTCATTTACGACAGCATTTGTCTAAATTTTGCATATTATTTTAGAGATTCATGAACAATTCATTCTTCATTAAGTTGTTGATCAATTCAACATTGCTATATTCATGTGGCTATTGAATTTGGTCATTCTTGTAGTATTACAATCAGTTGCTTCCTATATCTCTTGCATTATTAAACATTAGCATATTCCTGAGTTTATTCATCCGTTCTCGAATGTTCACACATGATGAGTTGAAATTTTCCGAACATATTTCAGTTTTTTTAATTTTTTTATACTATGGTGAATATTTGGTTAACATGGATCTTTTTTCAGTCTAAAAACAATTTTAATTTAATTTAAATATAATATTAAACATTTTTGTTGCTATATTTTATTCTTTATATTTTAATATTCATCAAACAAAAAAAATGAATTTTTCGTTTACTAAATTGACTGAGCGATAAAAGATTTGTTTATGAAAAGAAATGCTAATGTTAAAAATGCTTTTCAATTCAAGCAATGCGTTTAAAAATACATTTTTTAAAATCTTGAGCATTAATACATGTATGTATAAAAACCAGTACATGTCAGCAAGGGAAGATTAATGAAGTATTGAAGCTCCCGACCGTCGATGGAAGAGAAAATGGAACAAGATATATGTTGAAGAAGAAGAAGAAAATGTTTTCAAACAAATTTCATCATTGAAAAGTGTTAAATATTAATGAACTGCGTTATTTATAGCCGAAACGTTCTAGTTCGACATTTTTTTCAGTTTGTGGAAGCTATTTATTTCGAATTTCTAATACTTTACTGTGAAATTGAACTCTTGCTTTTTGATTCGTACGACGAAAGATTCGGTTTTCATTTGCTTCTGAATTATTGCTTTTTGAGATGTTTTCAACTAAAATATATTTCTAGGATGTCTTACATTGATTTTAATAAATATTAAATAATTTTTATGTAAATTTTTCATGCAATAGATTTAAGACATATTTAAATTCTAAATGATGGGTAAATTTTAATATATTTAAATTTATTTTACTCAATCATTTTTTTTTTGTTTAGTTAAAGTATTTTTAGAAAAATTAGTTTTTAAAATTGTAAACATTTTACACAAGCTAAAAAATAAATAGTATTGTCATTCATCAAAATAAAATATTCTGCTGCAGATATTTCAAGAAATTTCACTTCCTGATTGTGTATTTAAGAATTTTATAAAATAAAGTACATCTTTAAATAATTGAAAAAAGCAGCGAAAAAATGTCTGTTATATAATATATCTACAGGGTGTCTCACCACCAAGTTTACAAATTTCAAGGTAGCGATAGGGTACATCTAAACGACATGAAATCACACAGCAAAAACGGGTCGAAAATACTTTCCATACGTTGTAGATATATAGATTTCAGTTCATTCTCTGATAGTGGTACTGGCATGGTTGATGATATGAATATGGAATTATAAACTTAGAAAATCAAGCAGATATCGATGAGGCCCATGAAATATTGTTATCAACGATATTTGATGAGGCTCTCTCCCAGGAGGAAACATTTTAGATACTTGAATCAGCAGTTATTTGAGAAAATTATTTCCAGTGAGGCGTTATGAATCATAAATTAACTATATTTACTCCAAGAAAAAAGGAGATTGTGTTGACCCATCAAATATCGTTGATGTCCATCAGATAACGACCCAACCACAGCAGAAACCATTTCAAACACTTGCATCAGCAGTTATTTGTGGAAAGTCTTTCTACTAAGGTATCATGAATCATGAATTAACGATATGTACTCCAGTAATAAAGGATTCAAGGCCTAAAGTCAACCCAAGTTCAAGAACGCAAACTATAGAGCATCACTGTGGCATATCTTGCTGCAGTGTCTGCAGATTCTACAATACGATGAATAGTAAATATTCGACTATGGAAAGTTATCAGAAATTTGATTGGAAAAGATTAATTTTTTTAAGATTAAAAAAAAAATCAACAAATTAAAAAAATATTTTCAGTACTCAGTAGTACAAGGAAACATTATATAACCATTAAAAATTTTTTTGCCGGGGTGGCCGTACGGATAGCGTTTTGGGCATCGAATTAAAAAGAAATTTTATGTAGACATGTAGAAAAAGAAATTTCCATGATTATGTCTGGGATGTGTATAATATATCATTAGGTAGAAAAGAGAATATGTTGGGTTCGACGAACTGAGGACGGTGTTATTCCAGATAATCTAACTTTGAGGGTGTTCGTTCTAGATTGTCGTGGAAAAACGCATGCACAGTGCAGCCAGCAACTTCAGTAAAGTTGAATCATATATAAATAAATATATCATTAGAATTCAAAATGATCTTAAGTTAGATTGTCATAATCGAGAAGCAATTAGCACTTTTTTTATATTTCACAAAATATAAAAAAAATGCTAATTGCTTCTCGATTTTGACAATCTAACTTAAGATTTTGACAATCTAACTTAAGATTTTGACATTATTCCTTTGAATACTTCTATATAATTATTTATCAAAATGCAAATTTTAAACTTACATTTAACAAAAACAGTGGAAATATTTGTGTAACTAGACACTCACAATAGAGGATTTCAATGTATTAAATACATAACATAATTGGAGAGACAATGAAAGTATGCAAAATGGAAGAGTATAACGTATAACATAATTGAAATGACAATGGAAAGTATGCACAATGAAGGATTACAATATATAAAATGCATAACAGGATTGGTGAGACAATGAAAGACATGCACGATGTAAGATTACAATCCAATTATGTTATGTATAAAATACATAAAATAATTAGAGAGACAATGGAGGACATGCACGATGTAAAATTACACTGTATAAAATACATTGTAATTTAGGAGTATCAAAATATTGGTTTTAGGAGTTGTTGGAGTTTAGGAGTTAGGAGACATTGGAATATCCAATTAGTCCATAATTGGAGGGATAAAGGAGGGCATGCACAATGGAGGACGAGAATGTATAAGACATATACTGTGAGTACACGCATTTAAAATTAAAAAAACATCAATAGTTCGATTATGTCATTGCTAAAATACAAACACAATAATCTGCATAAAAATTCTTTTGACTATGATTTAATTATGATCATCTAATTATTAGAATAAAAGATTATCTAATTTGAGAATGAAGATTTAATGGAATACTGAACATATCCGTCGCGCAACAGCATATTAAATTATTTTTAAACTTCCTAATATACTTCACTCACGAATAGTTTAATGAAATTGCAAGCGGAAATTTTGTTTGACGCGTTCCAAGTATTTCCCTTACTGAGCATTCATAATGATGCTAATCTACGTCAAGGCGGTTATTATTCTGCAAAATGTGCAGGGGAACCAAAAAAACACAATTAATATTCTGCATTCCAACAGGCAAACTTTGGTTGAAGGAATAATGAAGAATAATATTAATTACGAAAGATCATTATTCGGGTAAATTCAAAAAGCATGAAATTGAAAACATCATTAGCAAAGGAAATCGTTTCAAAAATACTTCATAATTATTTTTATAACAAATAAGATCAGACATGGCGACGTGTCATTTAGTTTTAAAAGTAAAACAGTTGGGATACTGGCTATATTTAGAACGTTAATTAAGGCAGTTAAAAATATTTGAGATCGTTATCCCCTTTTCTACTTTAATGAGCTTCTACGATGCATTTAATTCGAGTAAAAAAAATGTGATGCAATTACAAATAGCATATCATTTAAATGCTATTGATTTGTTCCTGGAATTCAGTAGAATATATATTTATAGCAAAGAAATTAAATCCTCCTGTATGAGCATGCCTTTCGTTCGAGTTATTTTTGTATGATTTTGATTACACAATGATTAAGAAGACAAACTGTATAATCGATATTAAATTGTGTTATTAATGCTTTGATTCTGATTCTTAGATTATTATTTTTATTGTGCTATATTCTCAACCGAAAACAAAGTTTTCTTTTAAATATTTCAAAATATTACGGCTTACAATATATATTTTTCACCTTTTTTAAACGATTTAATAGTCACTTAGCACACTGGAGGATTACATGTATAATGCACAATGGAGGATTGTAATGTATAAAATACATAGCATAATTGAAGAGACAATTGAGGACTGTACATAGAAGGATTACAATGTATAAAATACATAACATAATTGAAGGGACAATGGAGTGTTAGAGGACAATGGAGGAATACAATATAACATAATTGTAGGGACAATTTAGTGCATGCACTGGAGGATTACAATGTATGAAATACATATAATTGGTGAAGCAATGGAGGACAAGCACAATGAAGGATTACAATGTATAAAATACTTAGCATGATCGGACAGACAATGGAATGCATGTACAATGCAGGACTACAATGTATAAAAGACTTCATATAATTGAAAATGCAATGGATGCATGCACATTGGAGATTACGTACAATGGAGGATTATTTTAAATGTATAAAACGCATATACTACGAGTACCAGCATTTAGAATTAAAAAAAACACAAATAATTAAATTATGTCATTGCTCAAACAAAAACACAATAATCTGCTTAAAAATTCTTTTGACTAATTTAATTATGCTCATCTAATTATTAGAATAAAAGATTATCTAATTTGAGAATGAAGATTTAATGGAATACTGAACATATCCGTCGCGCAACAGCATATTAAATTATTTTTCAACTTCCTAATATACTTCACTCACGAATAGTTTAATGAAATTGCAGCGGAAATTTTGTTTCACGCGTCCAAGTTCACTTACTGAGCATTCATAACGATGCTAATCAACGTCAAGTCGATTATTATTCTGCAAAATGAGCAGGGGAACTAAAAAAAACAATTAATATTCCGCATTCCAACAGGCAAACTTTGGTTGAAGGAATAACGAAGAACAGGATTAATTACGAAAGATCATTATTCAGGTAAAATTTAAAAAGCATGAAATGGAAAACATCATTAGCAAAAGGAAATCGTTTCAAAAATACTTCATAATTATTTTTATAACAAACAAGATCAGACATGGCGGCGTGTCGTTTAGTTTGAAAAGTAAAAAATTTCGAATACTTGCTATATTTAGAACGTTAATTTAGGTAGTTAAAAATAGTTGGGATCATTATCAACTTTTCAGCGTTAATGAGCTCCTGTGATGCATTTAATTCTAGTAAAAAAAGTGATGCAATTACAGATAGCATATCATTTAAATGCTTTTGATTTGTTCCCGGAATTCAACAGAATACATATTTATAGCAAAGAAATTAAATCCTCTTGTATGAGCGTGCATTTCGTTTGAGTTATTTTTTAATGTTATTGATCACGCAATGATTAAGAAGACAAATTGTATAATCGATAGTAAATTGTGTTATTAATGGTTTGATTGCGATTTTTAGATTATTTATCTATTTATTCTGCTAAATCCTCAAACACAAACTAACTTTTGTTTTAAATATCTCGAAATATTACGGCTTACAATATATCTTTCACTTTTTTTAAAAGATTTAATAGTTACTTATTACACTGGACTATTACATATATAATGCACAATAGAGGATTACAATATATAAAATAAACAACATAATTGGAGAGACAATGTAGTGCGTGTACAATGCAGGATTACAATGTATAAAATACATAATATAATTGGAGAGAGAATGAATGCCGTGTACAGTGGAGGATTATAATGTATAAAATATATAATATAATTGCAGAGACAATGGAAGGTATGCACAATGGAAGATTACAATGTATAAAATACATAATACAATTGGACAGACAATGGAGGTCACACACAATGGAAGATTACAATGTATAAAATACATAATATAATTGGAGAGAGAATGGATGGTTTGTACAATGGAGGATTATAATGTATAAAATACATAACATAATTCGAGAGGCAATGGAGGGCATGGGCAATGGAGGATTACATTGTATGAAATAGACAATGGAGGGCATGCACAATTGAGGATGACAATGTATAAAATACATATACTATGAGTAGCCGCATTTAGAATTTAAAAATCATCAATTATTTACTTATGTCATTGCTCAAATAAAAAAAAAAACAATAAATCGCAAAAAATTCTTTTGACTAAGATTTAATCATGCTTATCTAATTATTAGAATAAAAGATTATCTACTAATTTGAGAAATGGAGATTTAATGGAATACCGAACATATCCATATATACAGCATATTAAAGTATTTTTCAACTTCCTAATGTACTTCACTCACGAATAGTTTAATGAAATTGCAGGCGGAAATTTTGTTTGACGCGTTCCAGGTACGCTTACTGAGCATTCATAATGATGCTAATCAACGTCAAGGCTGTTATTATTCTGCAAAATGAGCAAGGGTAAAAAAAAATTAAACAATTAATATTCCACATACCAACAGGCAAACTTTGGTTGAAGGAATAATGAAGAATAGGATTAATTACGAGAGATCATTATTCAGGTAAATTTAAAAAGCATGAAATGGAAAGCATCATTAGCAAAAGGAAATCGTTTCAAAAATACTTCATAATTATTTTTATAACAAACAAGATCAGACATGGCGGCGTGTCGTTTAGTTTGAAAAGTAAAAAAAAAGTTCGAATACTGGCTAGATTTAGAACGCAATTTAGGCAGTTAAAAATGTTTGGGATCATTATCAACTTTTCTACGTTAATGAGCTTCTACGATGCCTTTAATTCGAATAAAAAAAGTGATGCAATTACAAATAGCATATCATTTAAATGCTATTGATTTGTGCCAGGAATTGAGCAGATATATATTTATAGCAAAGAAATCAAATCCTCTTGTATGAACGAGCATTTCGTTTAAGTTATTCTTTTATGTGTTTGATTGCACAATGATTAAGAAGACAAATTGCGTAATCGACACTAAATTATCGATTGACAAATTGTATAAGCGATACTAAATTATCGATTGACAAATTGTATAATCGATACTAATAATCTGATTCTAATTCAGAGATTATTGATCTGTTTATTATGTTTAATTCTAAATTAGAAACAAAATTTTGTTTTAAATATTTCAAAATACCATGGCTACAATATATTTTTCACTTTTTTAAAGGAATTAGTCAGTTTTAAAAATACCCTGGTGTTATAAAAAGGGCTAGATCAATCTTTAAAATCTGTAGATAATTCTAAGTTAAAATCACAGATATTTGATTTAAGATCCTTATATGATATCCCATGACATTTGGTAAAATATGACAGTTATGATATTCTTTGAGATATTATCTAAATATTTTCTCATGCGTTCGTTTGAATACCATGGTGATTTCGTAATTTTTTTTAACGAAAACCGACACACTTTGTAAGAAATCAATGATGAGCTCAGCTGAATTTGAGTGATGGAAGCTCAATTTTCCAAATTGAAAGAGCGTTTCGCGATAGCAAATATTATTGTAATTCAGCAGGTTATTTATGTTGCAGCCTGTATTACATTGTATATATTATATATCTATCATTCCATAACGGTGGATGTCTAATAAATGTGGGGCCTACTTCAAAAAAGACAACTCTTTTAAAATAGGGAAATATAACAATGCATCATGACTAAATTATTAATATGCGGAACCCTAATTTTTTATATATGCCATCTCTAAATTATTTTCGTCTTATTGATGCTAAATTTTAAAGTTATTTCATTAGATAATAGTATCATCTGCAAATTGTTTTCATCTTGTTGTTGTTAATTTCATCTCCCGGATCAAAATGTAGATTAGTAGGTCACGAAATCAAGTTACAAAATAAACTATCTTTTTGCAATTTATATCTTTTTCTTAAAGATACTGATGCATTTTAAAAATTGAACTGGTACTACAGTGAATTGAACTGGTATACGAAGAGCAAATGTGTTTACTTCTGAGCCTTTCTACAACAACCTGGAACATTCATAGCTCAATATACTTTAACAAATGCTAAAGAAATCTATAAAAAAATTTAACCATTCATATGAAACAACTGTAAATTAAAAGTTTCCCCTGTACCATCTATATTGAATAAAATACAAACTTCGTTAAATATAAATTTTTATTAAATGTAATTATTAAACTTTAAATAAATACTGATAATGCCACTTTTGTCATTCAAAGAAATCTTGAATTTATGGCCCTCATGTAGTTTGGAAAAATTCCTTTATATTGACTTTGTCATGATTTTAATAAGAACTAAATTAAACATATACCCATTTTTACATTTTGAATAAACGCAGATAATTAAACCGAGCTACACTTAATAAGGATGGTACGTAACTAATCTGAAAAAAATCTTCCAAATTTTCGTAACGTATGTATATTTTATTTTTCTAGAAGTATCATATGTTAATAGAAAAAGGCATTTTAAATAAAAAAATCTGTGTTAAATAGGTTACTTAATAATTTAGAAATTATTAGCTTTAAGTAGCTAAGTAGAAAAATAAATATTTTATCATCTTACTTAAACATACTTTCACTTAAGCTGTATCGAAATTAGTATTGGTGAAAGAATTTTATTTTTTGAGGAAATCAACTTTTAATGACCGTACAGTAAATAAAAATTTTAAAAAACTGACGAATTTTTAAAGCTCAAATTCTTTCAACAGAAAAACAATAATTTAATATCCACAAAGTGCATTAATGTGTTGGTCACTTTCTAAGCTGCTTTGAAGGATACTTTGTTTTTTAAAGCAGGAATATTTTCATTATCAAACATGATATTAAGTAAAAAATTAAATCATACAACAGATTTATGTCTTGCTGAATTGTCAAATGTACTCAGCTAAGTTATTGAATAAAGAATTCATTAGCGTTTTATGTATGAGACTGTTATTAGTTGATTTAATAGTTGTATAAAAATTATGAACTTTTGTGCACAAATTTTGTTGTATGTACAACAATTTGAGTATCAAATTGTGAAGATGATGTATTATGCGTCCCGTTTTCCAATCATAAATAAATTAATTTCAATTTTACATAATTAATTTTTTTTAAATCTTTCTATAAAATACACAGCTTTGTTTTTTTGCCAATACTGTTCATTACTTAAATAGATTTACCCAACAAAAAAATTCGTTTATAAATATCAAAAAAAAAAAAAAAATTATAATAATAATTATTAAATAAAAACAGGCTTAAATAATATATATTTCCAGCTATGTGAAGAAATAAATAGGGTAAAATAGAAAGACTATGTTTTCTAATAATTAATATTAATATTGCAACTGCTTAACCAAAATTCATCCATTTTACTGTTTACAGCTATAGTAAAATAGATTAATTTTGGACTATGAAAGTAAATAGAAAGACTATATTCTTTGATAATTAATATTAATTAAATTCATTATTTATAAATGTTTATCAAAATTAATCCATTTTAAAAATAATACAAAATAATATTTCTTCGTTTGAACAAAAAGTCTTAAAATAAATAATAATAATAATTTTTTTAGTCTTCTTTCTAGTAGACTGTAAAAAAACAGTACTGTATTCTTTCTAGTAGACTGTAAAAAATCGTACTTTATTCTTTCTAATAGACTGTAAAATATGTACTGTATTCCTCCTAGCAGCAATGTAAAAGGAAAAGGAAAAACAAACAAAACCTAAAACTGTTTTAAAAGCTTAACTTCAAAAGCATTTCCAAAGAAAACAAAATAAAAAACCTTTTTCTTCCTTAATATTCAACCCTATCTAAAAATTTACAGTCGAAGCAACGGCATAAACAAATGTTTCTCCAAGAAATGTCGTTTCAAAGAATCCGGAAAAAAAAAGCAAGAAACCAAACCCATTTTCAAGCCATACACACCCTCACAATACGGAAATTTTTCTCGATATTAGATCCGGAAATGGCTTCCCGCCTTTAGGCCTTTCCCCATAACTCGTAGCTTTATTCCTGAATTGGGACTTATCATTACTCAAGCTATATCTCCAAAAGTTCCGAAAATACCTGGCGTTCTTTCGACCTGGGGATTCTTGCATAAACCTGTCAGCGGAGTGGTATTAAGAATCTCGCCGTGGTCTGTTCAATGCCATTTCCTGCAGGAATTTCTTGCTGATGAGGTGAACCTGCCTGTGATTAGGAACATTTTGAAAAGACCTGGAGCATATTTGATTTGATGTGGAAATAGTGTTTAACTGTGGTATTTTGGTATTTTCTAGAGTTAGTTATCATGGAGCTTGTTTATTTATGCCCTTTTGTTTCAAATTAAAATTTTCGTTTCTATTACTTATTCTATTCTATTCTATTATTTAATGTTTAATTTGTATTTTAAATGGTCTTTTTCAATAGTATTTGGGTATTGATTCGAAGAAATGTTCGATTTAAGTTATGGTTGAGTGGAGATACTTCAGAGGTTGACAGAGATTATGTATTCATGCCTTTTGTTTGAAATTATAATTAAAAGTAGGAGTTTGTTATCATGGAGCTTGTTTATTTATGTCTTTTTGTTTGAAAATAAAATCTTCGATTCTATTACTTATTTTATTCTATTATTTAATGATTAATTTAGTATTTTAAGTCATCTTTTTAAATGGTATTTGGATATTGATTCGAAGAAATGTTCGATTTAAGTTATGGTTGAATTGTGATGCTTCAGAGGTTGACAGAGATTATTTATTCCTGCATTTCGGTTGAAATTAAAATTTTCGATTCTATTAAATTCTAAATGTTTATGATTCGGTTGTTCGTTTTTGATTATTCGATTCTATTATGTTCTAAATATTTTAAAAGATCTTTTTAAATAGTATTTGGATGTTGACTTGCAGAAATGTTCAATTTAGATTATGGTTGTGTTGGATTACCTCAGTGGTTGACAGAGATTATTTATTCGTGCCTTTCGTTTAAAATTAAAAATTTCCATTCTATTAAATTCTAAATGTTTAATTTTATATTTTAAATGATTTTTTTAAATTGCATTTAAATGTTGATTTGTAGAAATGCTCAATTTAAGTTATGGCTGAGTTGGGATACTTCAGAGTTTGACAAAGATTTATTCATGCCTTTCGTTTGAAAATAAAATCTTCGATTCTATTAAATTTTAAATGTTTAGTTTAGTAATTTAAATTATCTTTTTAAATAGTACTTGGATCTTGATTCGAAGAAATGTTCGCTTTAAGTTATGGTTGAATTGGGATACTTCAGAGGTTGACAGAGGTTATTTATTCATGCCTTTCGTTTGAAATTAAAATCTTCGGTTCTTCTAAATTATAAATGTTTAATTTAATATTTAATATTTTAAATGTTCTTATAGTATATGAATGTTGATTTGCAGAAATGTTCGTTTTAAATTATGGTTGAGTTGGGATATTTCAGAGGTGACAGGGTCTGTTGATGTAAGTGTTTGTTGTTTAAAATAATTCGTTTACCTCACGAGTTTAATGCTTAACTCATTATCATAATGATCTTTTTAAATTAGCATTTGGATATCGATTCACAGAAATATTCTTCAAATGGTCTTGTTTTATGTCTATGTCTATGTCTGTTATGAGCTATTTAGGTTGCTTATAGAGCTATTTAGGTTAATTTAGTATTTTAAATACTATTTGGATGTTCATTAGCAGAAAGGATCACTTTAAGTTATAGTTGAGTTGGGATACTTCAGAGGTGACAGGATTTGTTTATGAAAGGGTTTTGTTGTTGAAAATAATTCGTCACACCACCAATTTAATAATTAGCTCATTATCATTATGATCTTTTTAAAAGCATTTGGATATCGATTCACAAAAATGCTCTTCAAATGTTCTTGTTTTATATCTATGTCTATGAGCTATTTAGGTTTCTTTTAGGTTGCTTATTGAGCTATTTTGGTTTAGTTACTGCTGATCATGTAGGTATAATTTAAAATTTTACTTAATTTGTAAATTTTTCCTTAATTTAACCATTAATTTGATTTCATTGTAATTTTTTTAAGCTGCAAACATAGAAAACTTTGTTACATTTGAGAATTCTATAACTACTATAATTGCGATAAAAATAATATATATATTTTTATTAAAAAACAACTTTTAACAAAACAATTGTGTTATTTTGGGTCATCAGTAAAAACTATTTATAAAAACATTAAATAATAAACTTGTTTACTTTTAAGGCTTTTTATTACCATTATCAAAATATTCCTGATAAAAATAAGCACATTTTCAAGACAATAATAATTAATGTAAGACTTGGAACACCTTAAGCATTATATCCCGTAAACGTACCCCATATCCTGATTGACTCTAATAGCGTCAAAGAAAAAATGAAGACAAAAACCTTGTCATCAATCAGCAAGGATAAAGTCTGCGGGTTGTCACGGCGGATAAATCTTTTGTTAGATGAAAGCCACATCGCTGCTTCTGAAAGTTTTGGCATCTGTGGAAAACACGCCAGCTGCCGGCTGCATCGAAAGAGCAGGTGGAAAAGAATCGCTTTCCAGTACATGGAATTCTTTCAATACACAAGAGTAACAAAATTTCGAAAAGCCTTTTAGAGAGTTCAAGGAGATTTTATTGTACCACTTGCAAGTTTGTTTATCGAGTATTTTATTGCTAAATTATTAAAATATTACACAAAATATATATTTCATTAAAGAAAAGGTACTGTTTTAAATATAATCGTCACTGATAAATGATATTATGAGATTGATTTAGTAGATTTTATGAATCAATAACTGGTAAAATAAAGTTTAAAAATATCATTAAATAAGAAAATAATGCTATCTCTAAATTAATATACTTCTAAACTTTCTTGTTTATACTTTGTAATTGATTAAAAAATACATTAAAGCATACGTAAAAAGTTAAATCATCCTGGAATATGTACATGGATGTAATGCGAGGTCTTTTTTTTATGCAGCTGATACATTCTATAGAAAAGCGCCTATAAACTTGTTTATTTATACTTTATAATTGATAGACATACTTTGAAGCATATTTAATAGTTAAATTCATCCTGGTATATATGCCTGCATATAATGTGAGCTCTTTTTTTTGTGCGGCAGATATGTTATACAGAAAAGCTTTTATAATAAAACCACATAAGGAATATCTTATTTCCCTTGAAAAATTAGGGATACTTTTCGAAATTTTCTGAAATTACGAAAGGTTAATTAAAAGTAAATTAAAACCTAGTTGTTTTATTACAAAACCAAAACAATTGGTTAATATTTGCCGCAGACTCTTAAGCAATTTGTAGAAGTTAAAAATAAAGATTCGAAATTATGAAAGAATTGACTAAATAAAGAAATTTATATAATTGATTAAAATAAACTTGTTTGCAAACATAATTCATTTTAATTTATTGATGTGGTGTGCAAGTTGGGAAATTGGATTGTAACTGGGTGTGGTTGGGTTGAGATACTTGAGGCACTGATTGGAAAATACATCACAATCGTAAACATGAAACTTAGTTCACTCGAAATTGTATAACAACAAAATGAAACATATTTTATGAAGTATATTTAAGAGAAAACTGTTTTTTTCTTGGATTAAAAAATTACCAGCAATAACTTAAAAAAAAAAATAAGTATTTGGTAAAACAACTCTATTAGCAGTATATAATATGTATTTTTAATACAAATAATTCATGCTTAACATGTATTCAATAAAAGTATATTCACTATTATTATTTTTAATAGTGAACTAATATCATTTCTAATAGTATATTATTTCTAATACTATTCCCTATTATTATTTCTAATATTATATTCACTATTATCAATTTTTAGTCTAAAAAGTCTTTAAGATAAACTTCTACAAAAATCATCACGTTTTATGTAAATGTTTACCTATTTCGTGGCAAAATCCAAATAATGAATTCATTGTAATGTATGCATCCCATTGGGTGGTATATAATAATTGAATAAGAAAGATTAAATACGTGAGATTATTAAATGAAATATTCTTCAGATGATGTTTTTTATAACTTATCTGATTTTGTAAAAATTCTAAGCAAGGTTATGATCACAATCGTAAACATGAAATTTCTTCATTAGTGTAACAGCTACCATGATGAGCCAAGGTTGTCGGCCTAATAACAAGTTTCGAGTCAGGAAATGTTTTCTTTTTATTGATAGTGTCATCGGCCCTATGCCTAACAGCTCCGGGATATACAGTTTAAGGTGGATTCCAAATCCTAGAAGCATCATGACACTGCCAGAAAACTTGTGCCACCGAGTGCCAGAGCGCTAGTCACTCTGCCATGAGTCCCTAAACATGAAACCCATTCAAATAGTATACATAATAGGATATTTAAGAGAAAACTGATTTTTTCTTGAATTAAAAAATACTAGCAATAGAATTTTAAACAAATTAATACTTATTAAAATACTAATTTTAAATACTAATTAAATAATAATACTATTAGCAGTATACAATATGCATTTTTAATAGAAACAATTCATACTTATGTATGCAACAAAAGTATATTCACTATTATTATTTCTAAATATTATTCTAAATTTACTTTAATTTAAAAGGAAAAATGTTTGCATGAGAAATACACATTGAAAACAAAAAGAAACACATTATCTAGTAAAGCAACAGACAAACTGTCGTTTTTCATTTATGCCCATTAGTACAAAAGACACAAAATTCGCATTTGTACGTTTCCGAAAATAAAAGATTTAAAGTTAAAATGACAACAATAAACAAAAACAAATGTTCATTTCTTAAAAATTAACATTAAAATCGCTTAAATCCTGTCCCATTTACATGCAAATGAAATGCTGAACAATGACTAGAAGAGTGTTCTTGTAAGGATTAGCGTGCTTCACATTAATTCCGGTGCATTGTCTTTGTTGTGGCTAGTTTTGGTAAAAAGGGGAAATAAAAATGCATCGGAGAGTTAAATTAAGAGGAATAATAATATTCAAGGAAAAGAACAGTTGAAGGTTCAATTATTACGAAGCTTTATTTAAAACATTCATTTTTTCTTACGTCTGCATTTATCATGTTTACTTCATTATCATAGGGTCATTAAGTTTTAAGAGCAGCTTTCAACGTCAGTTTGATCAATAGTTTGTTTGAATAAAAATACTCCATTTTATTGATTTAAATTAATTACATTATGCATAATGTTTTTTATGTTGTCAAATATTATATGAAGTATTTCTTAGAGACAATAATTGAATCATTTTTAGTAAATAAAAAATAAACAAAATAATATTGAAGAACAGTTTGATTAATATAAATTTTATTTACAATGCACTTTAAAAGTAATAACGCTCATTTCATTGAGGACATTGAGATTAAAATGCTTGATTACTTTTGCAGGATAGTTATAGATAGATTATTAGATAGTTATAATTATTATATTTTATTTTTACATTTTGATAGGTATTACATTTTAGTAAAATAGATTAATTTTCACTAAAATAATACGATTTTGAATTCATGAATTTTGCATTAAGAACTTAAGTTGTTTAAATATTTCAATTAAAAATAAACTGACGAAAACTTATGCATGATAATAAAAAAATATTAGTAATAAAAAAGTTATAAATATATAGATAATAAGTAATAAAAATAAATAGTATGTTTAGTAACAAAAAAATATCTCCTACCTCATTGTTTTACTTAAAAATATAATTAGCTTTTTTTTTTTTTAAATATTTTCAGATTTTGATAAAGGTTAAAATAATCAATATGATTAGGATTTAATATAATTAAAATATAATCATTTAAAATATAACCATTAAAAGAAAAATATTTTATTTAACGACTTATATTTTATAGAAGATGAGACTCTTTAGTCAATAATGTGCCTGCCTGGATAAAGAATTCCTAAATATCTCATAGTTTTTTTTTTATCTATACAAAAATTTATCGCCAAAACATGATCCATTTTTAAAATGAGAAACTTGAGAAAGTCGTGACATTGCTAGATAATTTATATTTAAAATATATGATATATATTTAAAAGGGCTGACCTAGAACGAAAATAAATTCGTAAACAAACATTTTTAGACATGTTAAATAATCAGTTCTGCATTTGGTTAACACATATTAAATTACAAATACATTAATTTTAATAAATATAAATCATAAAATTATTTATTGTTTTTTTTTTCATTATGTTATATTATTTTTATTATATAAATTTTATTATATATAAATAAATGAAATATATGTACATATACTATAGATAATTTTCGATGGCTTTTTTTATGAGGCCCACAGTGATCACAAAGTCTATACATCCCTGCCTTAAGCAACAGCTTTGTGATCATTCAACCTTTTTTGAAAACTCTGCTCATTACATTTCCCACTTTTACCACTCACACTACTTATTAAATTTATATTTAAATATCTAATTTTTGCAATAAAATATTTACTATTTATCAGCAAGATATTGATTGATTCTTGTCAGTTTCTTTCAGTTTAATACTTCTGAAAATTTCGATTTTAAGCAAAGAAAATTATTTTTTATATATTATTAAAGTAATGTAAAACTTTTTCAAAACCATAATCATTTTAGTAACAAAATTTTTATGGTTTTGAAAAAGTGTAAAAAAAGAAAGTAATTGATTGTTTCTTTATTTAACAGGGGTAGAGGAACTCAAAAGTAAAAAAAAAAATATTCCATGGACTAATTAACTGAAGCAATGCCACAAATTAATTTGGCACAAATCAATCCCATGATTCCTCTCAATCTTAATTCACTCAAAACCTTTGGAAAATTCTTGTTTTAAGAGGATTTAAAATTAAAAAGTAAAAATACTTTTATTTTTGGTAATTTGTATTTTCTTTCACATATTTATTACTATTTTTTAGTAAATTTATTTAAATTAATTTTTGTATGATTAACCAACACGTTGTTGAAGATAATAAAAATACGTGTTAAAATGCATATTAATTATAATTTTTTATTTCTATTGTATCACTTTTCAGTTAAAACGTCACCTCATCAACGCATAATTTATGTTTTTTCCGTTTTGTGCAACAAATACATAATGAGAGGTTTTTTTTCTGCCTTTATTTACAATGTTATTTAATTTGCACAACAGAGTAGGGTTCCACGATCAGCTTTCAGCGTCAATTTTTTTATGGTATTAAACCATTCCACTTTACTGACTTAAAATACTAGTAATACAATTACTTTTTTTGTGCTTACCATAGCCTTCTGAGTAATAACTACGAGAACTGCTAGATAAGCATATTCCAGTCATTTTGTTTACATTCATTACGGAAGTTGTATATGCAGCTGAGCATAAAAATAGAAGCAAGAGCAAAATATTATTTTTCTTCCTTTTAAGTGTTTTTTTTTTTTTTTTTTCGCCTTCATCTGCATTTTTCCAGATAACTAGTTTACAGAAATGGCATTTTTTTATTTTTGTTTCTGAAAAGGCATAATTGGTCGTTGCTGGTGATATTTTACTTAGCAATAACTTAACATATTCGTTTAATTTGTCTATGAAGCAAAAAAGTAATTATGCAACTGAAAAATATCTTTACAAATCGTATCACAAATGAGTTTTAAATTTCACTAATTATAATGAGCTGTCAAATTGTTACAAAAACAATAGAAATGGGTATTTAAGAGTTAAAGAAAAAAGCATTAATTTCAAAACAAATTTTTTATCTTTAGAAAGTACTTGCACAATTAATGTTTATTAACTTAATAGTTTTAGCAATTATATATTTAATAATTAAATTTCTATAATATAAAATTTAAAAGTTAAGGAAATCTATTTTTTTTATAGATCATTTTTAAAATTTTTCATACATTTTTATATTATGATCTATTTAGTGAAAAAAATAATTTTTAAATGCAAAAATATAAACTTCGTTCAGTTAAATCTCGATTCTTATATTGACATTAAACTACACAGCGAAGTAATAAAAAGAAATTAAAAAGAATTATAAAAATAATTTAAAAAGAGACTTTATTCTAAAACTATTAATCTAAACTGTAACTGTTAGTTATTCTATAAAATATTCTTTAATATATATATATATATATATATATATTAATGAATAGTTTATTATCAATATTGTTTATTTATTAACTATTTTAACAAAAATATAGTTCTGTGAATTAATCACTATTTTGGTGTAACTTGTAATGTCTAATAATAATTACAAGTGCAAATAAATAATATTAATGAAAAAATCATTGAATATTGTTTAAAAAATAATAATAATTTAATAATTAAAATTATTAATTAAATTATAAAGTAATAATTTATAGTATTTTTTTTAAATTATGGTATTTTTACAAGTTGACTAAATATGCTGGTTATTAAAATTAAATATAAGCTTATAATAAATCGACATAAATTTTATACTGGAAATAAATATTGGTTGCATCGCATTAAATGTCGAATAAAAATCAAATCATTGAAGTTTTTCTATGATTTGATCAGTGAAAATTGATAGAAAGAAACTTACACCTATAAAAGAGCAACAAAGATCCCTTTTAAAATAAAAAATAAGAACAAAATTGTTTGACTTTTTCTTAATATGTGTACAATGTTTATGCATTAAAGACGATGGGAAAATCATAGTGATTTTCGTCAGTGATAACATTAGTGATCCAAGAAAAAATATCACTAGAAATAAATTTTGTTGTTGATAGACGACATAAAAGAATTAATTAGCTTGATTAAGCTAATATCAACAGTTTTACATGCGCAACAAATTTA
The DNA here is from genome assembly GCA_021605075.1 of Caerostris darwini. Classification (NCBI taxonomy): domain Eukaryota; kingdom Metazoa; phylum Arthropoda; class Arachnida; order Araneae; family Araneidae; genus Caerostris; species Caerostris darwini. The sequence continues at coordinate 131,964 of BPLQ01014800.1, forward strand.
TTAGTTCCATCCATTTGAATAAACCAAAATTTACATTATATTTACAAAACATAAAAAAAGTTTTGCTTTAGATTTTTCACATTTTATTATTTTCATCATTTTTTACCATCGTTTTTCAGGAACTACTAATAGAAATATTTGTAGCAGCTTTGTATTATATAATATATTACAGGATATATTATACAATATATACAGATTACAACAGCAAACATTTGTAACAGTTTGTATTTGTAAAGCTATGAATCTAAAATGCGAAATGTTGTCATGATTAGTCAATTCACAAATCTCATGTCAAGTAGATTTTTTAGCCCTAGTATCAGGTTTTACTGCAACAAAAAATTCACAGTACTTCCAATTTGTACTGGAAGTATTGGATACTTATTGTACTTCATTTAGAGGGTCTGCTGCGAATCATTGATGGTGATTTAAATAAAATTTCTAGTCTACATAGACTTTAAGAACTAATGACTAATTCAGAGAACCCTGCGCCTTTGAATGGAAATTAAGTCACTACGTAGGGGTTCCAAAGCTTTGATCCATTTAAGAAGTAATTGTCTTAAAGCCCTAAAAGTGCAAGGGAGCTTTTTTGAGTTTTGTCCTTAGATATTTATATGTTCGAACTGCGTGAGATTAGAATACCACGATAAACAACTGTTTATTTTTAGTTTCCAAGGCTTTTTTTTTTTTTTTAACCGTAAGTCGAGAAAATAAAACTAATGGGTTTTGTATCAAATGTAATTCTAATGGATTATAGTTGAATACAGCATAATGTAGATTTTAATTGCTGAAATAATAAAATAAAAATAGAAAATAGCATAAAAGTAGAGGTTGACCAACAAAAATTTTAAAAGAAAAATAGTTTATTCAATATGTTATTGAATAAGCTATAATATATATTGAACTTTAAGGACATATTAAACAGATATACAGATGTTCAATAAGTTAAATTAGCATAACATTAAATTAATATAAAATATTTTAAAATTTAATAATTTTAATTAACTATTTATTCAATAGTTAATTAAAATTATTAATTATTAATATTGTAGATTATTTCATCATTTCTCCAAAATCTCCACTAGAGTTTTATAAGTCGATACATAATCTGTATTTTTTATATATCATTCTTAAAATAATAATAATAATAATAATAGAAAAGAGCATAAAAAAAGAGATTAAGCTACTGAAATTTTAAAAGGAAAATAGTTTATTCAATATGTTATTAAATAAACTATATTATTTTGAGCATATAATAATATGTTCAGTATGTTAAATTAATATAAAATATATTAATACTTAATAATTTTAATTAACTATTTATTAAATACTTAAATTAAATTATTAAGTATTAATTTGTTAAATTATTTCATCGTTTCCCCAAAATCTACACTTTATTTTTAAGATGATACATAATCTGTATTTTTAGTTTTAGCAAGGTAATATGTTATTAAGAACCATTACTTTCTTCCGGTAGAAATTATTTAAGGCTACAGATCGATTATTTAACATAACATTATGTCCATATTTAACATATTGAACATTTAATAATATGTTCACTATGTTAAATTAACATAACATTAAATTAACATATAGCATATTAATACTTAATAATTTTGATTAATTATTCATTCAATAGTTAATTAAAATTATGAAGTATTAATATTATAATTTATTTCATCATCTCTCTAGAATCTCCTCTGGACTTTTAAGATAATACAAATCTATATTTTTAGTCTTAGCAAGATAATATACTTTTAATATTCATTTTTGTCTTCGTGTAGACTTAATTTAAGGCTACAGATCGATTATTTAACAAAATAACATAATGTTCATATTTAAACTACTGAACATTTAATAATATATTCAATATGTTAAATTAACATAAAACATATTAATGATTAATAATTTTAAAACTATTTATTCAATAGTTAATTAAAATAACTAATATAATTAAATATTAATATTGTAAATTATTTAATGTAATAAATTATTTCATTATTATTCATTATTTCATTATTCATCTTTCATTTATTATTCATTTTTATGTGCATACATAATCTGTATTTTTAGTCAGCAAAATAATATGTTTTTAAGCATCATTTTTTATTCTGATAGACATATATACAGGCATTTGTTGTAATTGTATTGGTCAAAAATACAATTTAATTAATAACATGGTTGCAAATTTAATTGAATCAGCCCTAAAATGAAATTTTTGATTTTAATTAATTGCCCAATAGAATTAAAAATATACAATGCTTATTTTAATAAATTTAGTAATTAATCTCTTAAAGTTAAGGAAAATATGTATTCCCTACTTATTTGTATACTTTAATGAAATCTGAGGCGAATCAAACATTTTCGTCACTAAATTAAAAAAACTATAGCAATTTAATAAATTATCTAATGTACCATGTTACTAGAAATTAATTTGAATTCTATTAAACTCAGACCTTAAATTTAAAGTAAAAATTAATGTAATGGAAAAATAAATTATACATCAGAACCAATATTTGAAATGATCCATCTAGTTTCTTTGAAAAAATGAATTAATTTAGTGGTTTAAGGGATAACTTAAAAAGCAAATAAAATAAAACTTGTCAGTGAATAAGTTATTCGAGTGAAAGAAAGTAACCAGAAATACTCAAACAATTCTTGTCAACTTGATTGATTGACGAGAGTTGTGGATTAAAGGAAATTTCTTTCATAAAATATTTGATAAATAATAGCTGGCATTGTAAATGGAACTTTTAAAGTTTAAACAATTTTTTTATTTATTTATTTATTTTAACATTTCATGTTACTGATTAAAATGAGCATATCCTTTTAATTTGGTGTATTTATCCATATATTTAATTTGACGGAAAAACAAATTAATAAAACACAAGCCAACATCACAAGCCCTGCAAATTTTTGTAACAATTATTATAGACTAGGGGTGGCCAACCCAAATGATCTTGCGGGCCACTTTGGAAATGCTTCAGTGATTAGTCAAAAATAATTAATCAGAAAAGTGATTAGATAAATGGTTTTAATTTATCGATATTTTTATTTACGTCTATAATTATATGTACTCACATGCTTGGTTGTAAATAGGTCAGCATATCATAATATAGTATACAGTAACAACTGCATTAAGTTCAGATAAATTTTAAAAAGCATTTACGTCTTTGACAATAAAAAATCATACAGATAGAAAAAAGAATACATAAATAGACATCCTGCATCCAGGCTAGTGCATTATTGAAAAATATCCTGGTTTTCTAATTTGCAATAAATTAGAAACAATCGAATAAAATATTTTTCTAATATTTAAATGTTTACAGTTTTGTTAAACGAAATCTGGATCGTGAACCCTATTTTAAACTTTCATCAAAATCCGAAAATCGGTGGAAAAAAATATCTATCATATTATTCTTAAAAATTAAAATTGGCATATAATACAACACGCTGCTAATGGTCGCTCGCATATAGTCTATGGGTCAATGTTTGTGTACCACTTCAAAAGGGTGCTAATTTATTTTTCGTCATTAATTATTTTAATTGCTTTCAATTTTTTTTCATTTTTTTAAACATTTAAAATTTAAGTAATTGTTCTTGATACAAAGTCAAAATTAGTATTAAAAAATTTCATTCACAGAAAGGATAGAAGATGCACACAAGCACAAAATATTTTTATATAGTTGATAATAGAAAAAATCCTGGCGCTGCCATAGGTGTTGTAGTGGTTCGGAATCCACATTAAGCCGTAGGTCCCGGTCCTAAGTAGGATTGTAGAGCGTTGCGGGGGCATTGTCACTCCGCGTCCGTGGCTTACCATCAAGTTACACGCGGGCCCCTGGGTAATGCAAAGTCAGTAACATCAGTGCAGCCCTTATGGCATAAAAGATCCCGGTCTATTTGCCAGCTGCATTACAAGAAAAAAAAATAATAGAAAAAATAGTTTTTAGCCTCAAAAAACAAATTGTTTGAACTCAAATTTTTAAAAAGATAGATGAACTTTATTTTTAAAATTAGAAGGAAAATATTGCTATTTCTTATTAACGATATTAAAAAAAATTAAAGAGAAATCATCAGGTCACCGCCTTAATTCTCTGTTCAAATTTTAATACCATGAAAGACGATAAACTTAATAGGAAAAGACTTCATTGTAAACTCTTGAACAGGAAGACGGATGATAAGGTTAGATCATCAATATTCTCATCTTCTTTTGACCATTTTCTGTTGAATGTTTCAAAAAGAACATTTACCAAATTACGGCAGTTACTCTTCTCTTCCCATTCTACCACGAAATCCGATTACTGCAGCTATTTTTAACCGTCCCTATCTTACCTTCTGAGCAGCATCAATAACATGGCTACCTGGAATCAAGGAGAGTAGCTTAATTTTTATGGGCAGATAAATCTTTACAGAAGATTGTTATGTAGGGAACACTTGTTGCATCCAAGTTATCAAGGGGCCCCGAAAAATAATGTAATCACCGTAATGTGTGAAACGTGAGAAAAATAAATAATGCAGATAGATGTATTGCTAGATAAATTCTCTGAAGCGACAGAGCTTGATCAAATGAGAATAATATAAGTGTTTGTGGAAATATTTCATTAATTTTAGTATCAGAATCATAATGAACTCATTGGAAGCCAGTTGAAGGAAACCTACATGTACTATTGGATTGTTATAATTTATTTACATGTTTATAATCAAAATAATTATTTTTTATCCGTAAGTTAATTAAAAAAAAATTATTAAAATCTTAAAAAAAAATTATTAGTGGAATTCATCTACGCAATTACAACATTTCAATTGTTTCTGTAACTTTTTTTATTAAATGCAGTTAGCATTTTCATTTACTCTGTCCAACCATCAAATTTGTGGTGTAAAAAAAAATAGATTTCAAATGTCCATCCGATATGACAGTATTGAAGTTGTGACGGGTCAAGCATGGAGTTCATGATTGTACTCCTACCTCTCTTGGACCATCCTCGCTCGGGTGTTTACTGCAAACTTTAGACTTTTGACTGGACATGACTTTCTACAAGGACACCTTGCCGTATCGGCGTGACCAATATTCTTGGCTGTGTCCTATGTTCTTCAGGCATTTTTATGGATTTTACACATTTGACAAACTGTCCTGCGCTCTATTTTATGAACTGTTCTCCGGACAACTTTTATAAAAGGCTGTTTTTTGTTGGGCTGACCAATATGACCTCCACCCGGACGTAGTAAAAACAATTTTTCATCAACCTGCATAAGAACTGCGAAATATACAATAAGAAAACACAGGTTTAAAAATTCCCCATTGACAAACTTCGATGGAAAGTTTCGCAAACAAAAAGAATAATTTTATACAGAAATATGTAGTCTAAAATGCAATGGACGACAATTAAAAATATATGTCTTTGTCAGTAAATTAATCAAAAAAAGAAAAGAATATCATATAAAGTGTAGTATAAAAGTTTAATGCAATGAATATGTGTAATAACAACTAATGTAAACTTTATGTTCAAGTGAGAATATCAATGTTACATTGTAGTATGTTGTAAAAGGACGTCAGGAGAATCACAAAAGCAATTGCACAAACTAAAGGGTCAACTTTTCTTTTGTTTATTTCACCTTTGAAATTTTTCAAACCTCTGGTGATTAAAAGCGACATTACTGACACGCATTCTTCCACAGATAAATTTATCTTCTTCCTTCTATCATCTTTTACAATTTTGCCAGATATTTTTTAAAGCACCCTGTTTATACTGAAGTATTAAATATATATTAACATACAACAAATTTTAGTTGCATTTTTTTAGAGCGCATATTAAGGATGGTATAAACTTGACATAAAAATTTGATTCCAAAAACAAGACTAAGATTCTATCTAAATGTGTTGTCATCTTACACTTTTAAGGAAAGATTTTTTTTTAGGTAAGAGAAATGTAACATTTTTCTTACACACTACATGCAGTGTTACAATAAAAAAACATCTTAAGAGATAAAGGATCATTAATCTTTCCTTGGAGGTTAATGGTGCATGAAAAAGGAGAAGTAGTCACAAAGTTAATAGGAACAATTGATTGGTCGTTTAATTTATAACCCTATCGCTATTGTTAAATTTGATATAGATAATTCTTGAAAAACTGTTTTATCTTTTGAAATAAAACACCTTCTAAGAAAAAAATAAGTTTTTAGATTAAAAATACTTGAGCGTTAAAAGAGTTGCTTTCTATTTTTTTCTCTTAAAAGATAAAATATTCTTCATTAATAAAATGCGTAAAGAACATAAATTTCTTCTTTTTGATTCTATATATTATTAAACGTTATTTAATTACTGGGTATACACAAAAATAATTTGCTTTTTTTCAAATTTTTTTTTACTAAAATAATTTGATAAACAATAGTCTTTTTAGTATTGTAATATTTTAAGCTTTATGATAAAATGAAAAATGAGTAAGTAGTGTTTAGTTATTTAAAAATAATATTATTTATAAGTATTATTGATTGAAAATATTACATAAAACAATAATAGCAACATAAAACAATTTGCTTCTGCGATTTTTTGAGGGGAGTGGGAAAGATCAATGAATATTTAAAATCAGAATTTCAAAGTACTTAAAAAAACGAGACATCGAATTTGCTGTACGATACTTGCTTTCATACCTTTAAGCAGTTTTAAATTTTTGATATTAAAGAACGTCAATTACATCATGAAAATATTTAATTAACATTAAAAATATATAAGCTTTCTATTTAATTAAAACATTTATGTAGTATTACAGAATTGAAGCAGAAAACTGAATTAAAAATTCTTGAGATAACGCCAGGGACGAACATGATAAATTTATATAGGCAGGTTCCTCTATTTGATTTAAATATATTCCGAATGTCACCCTTAATGTTTATTCCTTTCGAATTTCAATAGCACCTAGTGGATTTATTATAACAAGCAATATTTTTTCCAATATTTTTTTTTTTTTTTTTTTTTTTTTTTTTTGCGATCTCTTTTTTATTTTCCTTTTCTTAAGAGAGAAGATAAAATGAAAAAGCGAGTTTGCTGCTTAACTTATATAAGCTCAAGTTATATAAATTAAATAGCAATCTTGCTGTAAGTTAATTTATTTTTTGAATCCACGACAAATAACAAAAACATTCTAAAATGCTGTAGTACTATCGAATCTGAAAATTCAGCAGAAAGCTGAATTAAAAAAACAAAAAGTTGAATTGAAAATTCTCTAATCTACGCCATGGATGATCGTGATATATTTATAGAGGCAAATTCCACTATTTGATTTAAATGTGCTTCGAATACCACCCTTAGTGTTTGTTCCTTCCGAATTTCAATAACACCAGGTCGATGTATTATAACAAGCAATACTTTTTCCTTCTGGGAGAAGATAAAATAAAAAAGAGCGATTGTTGTTTAATTTATAAACCTCAATGGAACTTAAGTTAATTTATTTTTCTGAATCCTCGACAAACAACAAAAACATTCTATATTGCTTAACCAACATCATTTACGATGTATAACTAAAACAGATATTGAAAAAAATATTCGATTTACTTCAATTCCTTTACTCAAAGGCTATAAAACTCAAATATATATCTATATATATTAACTTACTAACAAAAAAAATAATACAATAATACAAAATAATTGAAGGAGAGAGCTGAATTGAGAATTATCCATTCTACGCCAGGGATGATCGTGATATATTTATAAAGGCAAGTTCCTCTTTTTGATTTAAATATGTTTCTGATGCCACCCTGATGGTTTGTTCCTTCTGAATTACCATAGCATCAAGTACACGTATAATAACAGGCAATGAGTTTTCGTTCTGAGGAAAGATAAGGGTGGTGATTATTGCTTAATTTATAGAACTTCAATGGAACTTAAGTTCATTTATTTTTCTGAATCAAAACAGCAAAAATTCTAAATTGCTTAACCAACATCATTTATGATGCATAACTAAAACAGATATTGAAAAAAATAACAAAACAAAGTATTCAATTTATTTCCATTCCTTTTCTTCAAAAGCTATAAAACTTAAGAAAAAAACTGAAGAAAAAAGCTGAATTGAAAATTCTCAAGTCTACGCAAGGAATGACCATGATAAATTTATATAGGCAGATTCTTCTATTTGATTTAAATTTGTTTCGGATGCCACCCTTAGAGTTTGTTCCTTCCGAATTTCAGTAGCACCAAATAGACGTATATTACAAGTGATCTTTTATTCATTCTGAGAAAAAGATAAAATAAAAATTGATGATTGTTGCTTAATTATAGAACCTCAATGGAACTTATGTTAATTTATTTTTCTGAATCCTTAACAAACAACAAAAACATTCTAAATTGAATAACCAACATCATTTACGAACTAAAACAGATATTGAAAAGAAAAATATTCTATTTATTTCCATTCCTTTTCTTGAAAAGCTATAAAACTCCAAGAAAGTATATATATTTCACCGTCAGTTTCAACTCAGTCTTCATCTCAGCTACTAAACACTGAATAAACAAGAATAGTGACCGCCATAAGACGGGCGGTAATAATCTTTTCTTTTTCAGATCCGTGGATACTTTATTTAGCGGGAAGAATGCTGCTTTGGAAACGGTATTGTGAATTAACTACTGGCGTTTATTGTTTGCGCGGCGTAACGCACCGGGATCACAATAGATTAACTATAAGCCCTGGTAGACATGGCTGTCCTACTTATCTGTAATATTCCTGTTCGCCTTTTCCGTGGGTTTTAGTTTTGGTCGTTATTTATGGGAGCTCTTTGTAATAAGCACAGACTTAGTTTTGGATCTTTATAACAAGACTGTAATGGAATCCTTTCTTACACAAAAGAAGACGCGGAATTATAATCAAGGGATTTGTGCTATTTTGTTTGAGCTATGTTTAGATCAAATGAGATATTTTTCTCAGATCGCTTTTGAAAAGTTTAAAACTCTTATTAATGATATAAGTTTATCTATATAAATATCATTGTCAGGACAGAAAAAAAATTATCTGTTTGTAAAACCAGACTAGATCAGATTGTCTCATGAATAAAGCTTTTGTATGTTTTATTCAGGAAATGATATTAGTTTTAAGAGTAATATATAAAAATTCTAAAGGGATGGCAAGAATGTAATGGATTTAATTTTAAGAATAATACACCAAAAGATCAAAGTCAACGGGATAGTATGGATTTAGAGATGATCAGAAAACATTGCTTTAAATCCAACAGATAAAAGACTGGTCCTGTGCAGAGTGACTGCTTCTGTTATGAATTAAGTGATAAATATTTCTGTTAGAAATGCTTGCTTTTTTTCTTGTATTCCTGATTTTTGTAGGTTGCTTAATTTTTGTCTGATTGGACAGGGCTCATCCTTTTACTCCCTGGTCTAATTTTTTTTGTTGGTACACATATGTTCCCTCGATATTGGTTAACACGTAAAAAAATATATAAAATAAAAAAAAACTAATTAGTTAACTATATGAAAACAAGATGTGATTTTTATATAAAACATTAGACAGTAATTGTTGAAATTAAACTCCATACAATAGATACCTATATCTTACTGGACAATATGCTCCTTGTTTTCAAAATTTAATTTTTCTTTCATTTTTGAACATGTACAACGGATTTGATGTATTTCGCCCCTTTTATTTAGAGTAATTTTTTTTCCTTTCCCCTTGTAAGGAGTAAAAAAGTATAAGGTAGGAGAATTTTTAGTGTATACTTTTTTACATCTTACCATCTCATTCTAAAAATAATAGTGAAAATTTTGATGGGTTTCTTCAAAAAAAAGTGATGACGATTAATTTAGTCAATATACTATGATCTTTATTTCTCTTTTCAAGAGTAAATATTAATTTTTTTTCTTATTTTATTTCTTTCGGTATATTTTACTGATATAATATTTTTTTTTAATTTAGAATAATATATTATTTATATTATTCAATTAACTACAAACAGCTTCATAATTCAGCTCTATTTTCAAATTTTTTCGAGCGTAAAATTAAATTTCGATTATAAATTTCGAATTAAATTTCGGTTATAAATTTCGAATTAAATTTCGATTATAGGCCCTTCTATCAAAGAAAAGGGGGGGAGATTTTAAGGTATGTAGAATCTTTAAAAAATATTAATTTTGCTTTTTTAAATAAAACTTCTTTTTTCATCTGAAGAATTTATTTTAAAAATTATACAACACATTTTTTAAAATAAAATTCACATATCATGAGATGGGCTCTATATGGCATTAAAGTTGCGTATCTCTATTTTATTGGAAAAAAATTGCAAAAGTACTATAAACATCTAAAGAAATTTCTTTTATTTTACTTATTATTTTGAATAAAGTATTTTATTTCAGAGATTTTGCAAATAAATTTTTAATTTGTATGACTGTGTTCATGAAAATTTCTTTAATATGACGTGACATTTCTTATGATATTAAATTTCTCTGATTTCTTATGATAGCAAATTTCACTGGTTTAAGATAGTAAATTTCTCTGATTTTTTAAAATTTCTTTAATATGATAAGACTGTTATCTTAAAACATTTATGCACTTTTACTATTAGACTTAGCTAAGTAACACTGATATTTAGCTAAACTTAATGGACATTTTGATTGAAGTTTCTTGTATGTGAGGAGTAATGATATTGTATTCTAAAATATATATATTTATTTATTATTCATTATTATTAATAATATTTAGTTTTTACATTTATTCAGCTGTGTTTAGAATCCTTCTTAAAATTTATCTTTTTATCATTTTTCATGAAATATTGGAATTTAAAAATGCTATTTTTCGTATGATTGAAAAATTAAAATGGTCAGAATTATGGTTGTATGGGTTTTAAAGGAAATTGGATTTTAAGTTTGTTGAATCGTACCGTACTGTCCAAATAATCCATTTTTTAATGCTTTAAGTGCAAGAAACTTATTAGTTATTAAAATGTGAAAAATAATATTTAGTTATAAGAATGTAAAAAGAACCATTTAGAAACGTTCTAGTTATAAGACAGTGAAAAGAAACATTTAGAAATGTGTTAATTATTAGAATGTGCATAAAACCCATTTAAAACGTATCAGCTACAAGTAGGTGAAACACTCCATTTTGAAACATATTAGTTATCAAAATGGGGAAAAAAAAACCCATTTAGACGTATTCGTTACTAGAATGTGAAAAACACATTAAGATGCCTATTAGTTACAAGAAGATCAAACAATCCATTTAGAAACGTGTTCGTTCTAAAAAGTAAAGCAAAAACATTTAGAAGAGTATTAGTTATTAAAATGCTAAAAAATCCATTTAGAACACGTATTGAAAACTGCCAAACGGTTCATTTTATAGTGCTGCTTTCAATAACTTTAACATTTAAGAAACGCAAGATTAGTGTCATAGTATTCATTTGAATTGAAGATTATTTACCAGTGACTTTTCTCTAACCGTAAAAAAATCTTTACCTTCCCTTTTAAAAAAAAGTTAGTTTCGAACTTTTGCACAAAATATATTACTATTAATGTTTTCGATACCAAAACGGAACTGACACTTTTATTTATTTTTAGATTGCCCTTTTATTACAATTTAAAATTAAATTGTACTTTAATAAAAGAAAGCGAACGCTATAAAAGAATAAATACTGTAATCGTCAGGTATTTTATCATTTAAAAAGCCAGAAACCTTTCATTGAAAGCAAAAATAAAATCCTATCCTACTATAAAAGGACTATTCTTGAAACAAAAATAAAAAAGAAAGTTAAAAGAGGAGGGAAAAACTTTTACTATTCCATTTTGGAACACTGCTTTTCGAATTTCCCCCCTTTTCATTCTAAACTTGATAAATACTCCACTTTTAGAATCCACAGTCAGAAAGCAATAACACTGGAAAGAATCCTTTTTTTCTTTTTTTTTACCTTATTTTTTTCACGCTTTTTTTTTCTGACTCTTTTTTGTTTCTTCTGAATTACTCCCGCCATTTGGGTAAGACTGGTAGACGCCAATAATGATTTATTTTTCTGTACTTCAAACATGCATTATTTCTGGTTCTGCATTGCTCATTGTTTATTATTTTTTTTTTATTCTAAAATATTTTTCTTCCCATAAGATCCATAGTTCCATTTCATGTGGACAAATGTTACAAATTTTCCAAAGTAAAGAAAATATTTTGAAATTGTTATTTATTTTTCTATCAGTGTTTCACTGTACCCAATGTGAGGCAAAAATACTTTCGCGATCCCATACATACATCATTATTACACTCTGAACTGAAGTATAAATAAATAACGGGTCTTTTTTTCAATTCGTTTTTTTTTAAAGATATGTCATTCTTTAAATGTAAATGGACAGTAGTACACACTTTAGTCGATATCTTGTTGAAAAATGTTTGCCTTAAATATGACCGAGATATTTATGAATAACTTGCAAAACCATTACTTTTATAACGCAAAATATTTATGGGAAGAATATATTTTTATCACACTTTATAAATATTTTAACAAAACGTGTTATCATAAATGTGTTAATTATTAAAATTTAAAAAATGCCATTTAGATGTATTAGTTTTTATAATGTGAAAAAAGCCCATTTAGAAACGTGTAAGTTATTAGAAAGTGAAAAATACTCATTTAGAAACTTATTACTTATTAGAATGTGAAAAATTCAATTTAGAAATGTATTGTTATGTGAAAAACAAAATCCATTTAGGAAAGTATTAGTTATTAGAATGTGAAGAAACCCATTTAGAATACGTTCTGAAAACAGCCAATTGGTTCATTTTATAGTTCTGCTTGGAGAAATTTAAATACCCAAGAAACGCAAGCTTGGTTCCTTAATACTCATAAGAATTGAAGATTATTTACCAGTAACTTTTCTCTTAACTATCAAAAAATACTTTAACTTTAATTTTATAAAAAAAAAATAACGTTCCAACTTTTACACAAAACTGACAGAACTGACATTTTTATTTCTTTTTAAGGTGCCCTTTTTGTTACAATTTAAAATCCAATTGTACTTTAATAAAAGAAAGCGAACTCTTTCAAAGAATAAATATCGTAATCGTCAGGTATTTTATCATTTAAAAGACCAGAAACCTTTTATTGAAAGTAAAATTAAAATCCTATCCTACTATAAAAGGAGTATTCTTGAAACAAAAATAAAAAAGAAAGTTAGAAGAGGAGGGAAAAACTTTTACTATTCCATTTTGGAACACTGCTTTCCGTATTTCCCCCCTTCTCATTCTAAACTTGATAAATACTCCACTTTTAGAATCCACAGTCAGAAAGCAATAACACTAAAAAGAATCCTTTTCTTCCTTTTTTTTTACTTCATTTTTTAACGCTTTTTCTTTCTGACCCTTTTTTGTTTCGTCTGAATTACAGTACTCCTGCCATTCGGCTAAGACTGGTAGACGCCAATAATGATTTATTTTTCTGTGTGTCAAACATAAATTATTTCTGGTTCTGCATTGCTCATGTTTTATTGTTATTTTTTATTCTAAAATATTTTTCTTCCAATAAGTTTCATAGTACCAATGCATGCGGACAAATGTTACAAATTTTAAAAAGTAAAAAAAATACTTTGAAATTATTATTTATTTTTCTATCTCTGTTTTACTGTAGCCAAAATATTTTCGTGTATCCTTACATATATCGTCATTACACTCTGAAAAATAAATAAATATCGGGTCTTTTTTTTTCTTCATGTTTTTGAAAAGATATGTGTCATTCTTTAAATGTAAATGTACAACAGTTCACACTTCAGTAGATGTCTGGTTGAAAAATGTTTGCCTTAAATTCGACGGAGATATTTATGAATAACTTACAAGACCATTATTTTTATAATGCAAAATATTTATAGGAAGGACATATTTTTATCATACTTTATAAATATTTTAACAAAACGTGTTAATTATTAGAATTAAAAAAAAAATCCTTTTAGATGTATTAGTTTCTATAGTGTGAAAAGAACCCGTTTAAAACATATTAGTTATTAGAATGTGAAAAAAAAATCTATTTCGAAACGTATAAGTTATCAGTAAGTGAAAAGAACCTATTTAGAAACATATTAGTTATAATGTGAAAAAAAATTCATTTAGGAACGAATCATTTATTAGAATGTGAAAAAAGGCTATTTAGAAACGTATTAGTTATTATAATGTGGGAAAAAACCACTTAAAATACGTATTGAAAACTGCCAATAGGTTCATTTTATAGTTCTGCTTGCACAAACTTGAATATTCAAGAAATGCAAGTTTGGTGTCATAAAAATTGAACATTATTTACAAGTGCCTTTTCTATAGACTATAAAAAAAATCTTTACCTTTACTTTTAAAAAAAAAAAAAAAAAGTTTCGAACTTTTACACAAAATGTATTATTATTAATGTTTTTGATACCAAAACAGAACTGACACTTTTATTTCCTTTTAAACTGTCCTTTTTTATTACAATTTAAAATCCGATTGTACTTTAATAAAAAAAGAGAACACTTTCAAAGAATAAATATCGTAATCGTCGAGTATTTTATCATTTAAAGGGACATAAACATTTTATTAAAAGTAAAATTAAAATCCTATTCTACTATAAAAGGAAGTATTCATGAAACAAATATAAAAAAATAAGTTAGAAGAGGAGGGAAAAACTTTTACTATTCCATTTTGGAACATTGCTTTTCGAATTTCCCCCCTTCTCATTCTAAATTTGATAAATACTCCACTTTTAGAATCTACAGTCAGAAAACAATAACACTAGAAAGAATCCTTTTCTTTTTTACCTTATTTTTTAACACTTTTTCTTTCTGACTCTTTTTGTTTCTTCTGAATTACTCCCGCCATTTGGCTAAGACTGGTAGACGCCAATAATGATTTATTTTTCTGCGTGTCAAACTTGAATTATTTCTGGTTCTGCATTCCTCATGGTTTATTATTTTTTTATTCCAAAATATTTTTCTTCCAATAAGTTTCATAGTACCAATGCGTGCGGACAAATGTTACAAATTTTAAAAAGTAAAAAAAATACTTTGAAATCATTATTTATTTTTCTATCACCATTTTACTGTAGCCAAAATATTTTCGTGTATCCTTACATATATCGTCATTACACTCTGAAAAATAAATAAATATCGGGTCTTTTTTTTTCTTCATGTTTTTGAAAAGATGTGTGTCATTCTTTAAATGTAAATGGACAACAGTACACACTTTAGTCGATGTCTTGTTGAAAAATGTTTGCCTTAAATTCGACGGAGATATTTATGAATAACTTGCAAAACCATTACTTTTATAATACAAAATATTTATGGGAAGAACATATTTTTTATCATACTTTGTAAATATTTTAACAATATTTCTTTCAATATATATGATTACATGCCTTTCATTAAGTCGTTATTATTTGTTTTATTTTATGACCCACAATATGCATACTGTTGAATCAATTAAATAATATTAAAAAATAATTTATAATATAACTTTTTAATAGTGCAGACAAGCAAACTTTCTATTATACAAATTTGTAAGAGAAAAATGTATAACAATTTATAAATGTGTTGTTTCTTATCTCACTTGTTCGACAACAACATCTAGACAAAGTCCATGAACATGTACCAATCATGATAAATGGTAAAAAAATGCAACTTCTTTTTGTCCTTTACCTAGTGGCACAACGTTATGGGGCACCCAAATGGAGAAGTTTGACTTTACCCCACCTTGTTATACCAAGAGGCACAGTGTACCCATTTTGTCACCTTTTATGACATGCAAGGTCTACAATGAAGCTGTTGTAACTCGGACCCATATGGGACACATATAAATTTAAAAAGTTATATGAATCTTAATTTTGTGGACGTACTAAAATTTAATCGAGATAAAAAAGAAAATAAAAGATTTGATATTTTTATCCTATCGATACGAATTAATTTAATTTATTTTATTTCATTTATCGTTGCAAACTCAGACTAATAAAAATTAATACTTTATTCGAATAAAACTACAGAATATATCATATTTAAATGAATAAATTATATTAAATTTACATTCACATTAGAATAACTAGAAAAAAAATCTTTACCATTACTTTTTAAAAAAAAAAAAATAAAACCTCGAAATTTTATACAAAATATATTACTATTGATGTTTTCGATACCAAAACAGAACTGACACTTTTATTTCTTTTTTAAAGGGCCCTTTTTATTACAGTTTAATATCCAATTGTACTTTAATAAAACAAAAAAGAACACTCTAAAAGAATAAATATCGTAATCGTCAGGTGTTTTATCATGTAAAATACCAGAAACATTTTATTGAAAGTAAAATTAAAATCCTATTCTATTATAAAAGGAGAATTCTTGAAATTGAAATTAAAAAAAAGTTAGAATAGGAGGGAAAAACTTTTACTATTCCATTTTGGAACACTGCTTTTTGTATTTCCCCCACTTCTCATTCTAAACTTGATAAATACTCCACTTTTAGAATCCACAGTCAGAAAGCAATAACACTAGAAAGAATCCTTTTCTTTTTACCTTATTTTTTAACGCTTTTTCTTTTTGATTCTTTTTTGTTTCTTCTGAATTACTCCCGCCATTTGGCTAAGACTGGTAGACGCCAATAATGATTTATTTTTCTGTGTGTCAAACTTGAATTATTTCTGGTTTTGCTTTTCTCACTGTTTATTATTTTTTTTCATTCTAAAATATTTCTCTTCTCATAACTTCCATAGTTCCATTGCATGTGGACAAATGGTACAAATTTTCCAAAGTAAAAAAATACTTTGAAATCATTATTTTTTTTTTCTATCACTGTTTCACTGTACCCAAAGTATGGCAAAAATACATTCGAGAATCCATACATATATCATTATTACACTCTGAACTGAAGAATGAATAAATAAGGGGTCTTTTTTTTTCTTAGGGTTTTTGAAAAGATATGTGTCATTCTTTAAATGTAAATGGACAAAAGTATATACTTTAATCGATGTCTTGTTGAAAAATGTTTGTCTTAAATTCGACTGAAATATTTATGAATATCTTGAAAGACCGTTATTTTTATAATGCAAAATATATATAGGAAGGACATATTTTTATCACACTTTATAAATATTTTAGCAAAACTTGTTAACATAAACGTATTAATTATTAAAGTTTAAAAAAAATCCATTTAAACGTATTACTTTCTATAATGTGAAAAAACCCATTTAGAAATGTATTAGTTAATATAAAAAAACATCCATTTAAGAACGTATTAGATATTGTTATAATGTAAAAAAAAATTATAAACTTATTAGTTATTCGAATTTGAAAGAAAAAAAATTTAGAAACGAATTAGTTATTAGAATGTGAAAAAAAAAACCATTTAGAATTCGTACTGAAAACTGCCAATCGATTCATTTTATAGTTCTGTTTCCACAAACTTGTACATTTAAGAAATGCAATATTCGTATTAATATATGTTAGAATTGAAGATTATTTGCCAGTGACATTTCTCTAACCGTCAAAAAAAAATTTACCTTTTCTTTTATAAAAAAGTTAAAGTTTATCAAAAAAAAAAATAAAGTTTCGAACTTTTACACAAAATATATTACTATTAATGTTAGCAATACCAAAACAGAACTGACACTTTTATTTCTTTTTAAATTGCCCTTTTTATTACAATTTAAAAATCAAATTGTACTTTAATAAAAGGAAAAGAACACTTTAAAAGAATAAATACTGTAATGATCAAGTATTTTGCCATTTAAAAGGCCAGAAACCTTTTACTGAAAGTAAAATTAAAATCCTATCCTTCTATAAAAAGATTTTTCTTGAAACAAAAAGAAAAAAAAAAGTTAATAGAGGAGGGAAAAACTTTTACTATTCCATTTTGGAACACTGCTTTCTGTATTTCCTCCCTTCTCATTCTAAACTTGATAAATACTCCACTTTTAGAATCCACAGTCAGAAAGCAATAATACTAGAAAGAATCATTTTGTTCTTTTTTTTTACATTATTTTTTTCACGCTTTTTCTTTCTGATTCTTTTTTGTTTCTTTTTAATACTCCCGCCATTTGGCTATGACTGGTAGACGCCAATAATGATTTATTTTTCTGTGTGTCAAACTTGAATTATTTTTGGTTCTGCATGGCTCATTGTTTATTATTATTTTTTATTGCAAAATATTTTTCTTCCCGTTGTTCCATTGCATGTGGACAAATGTTACAAATTTTCCAAAGTAAAAAAGAAATACTGTCAAATCATTATTTATTTTTCTATCACTGTTTCACTATAGCCAAAATACTTTCGAGGATTCATACATGTATCATTATCACACTCTGAACTGAAGTATAAATAAATATCGGGTCTTTTTTTTTCTTTTGGGTTTTTGAAGATATATGTGTCATTCTTTAAATGTAAATGGACAGCAGTATACACTTTAGTCGATGTCTTGTTGAAAAATGCTCGCCTTAAATTCGACGGAGATATTTATGTTTAACTTGGAACACCATTACTTTTATAATGCAAAGCGTTTATGGGAAGGACATATTTTTATCATACTGATACTTTTATTACACATATTTTTATAAATATTTAACAATATTTTCAATATATATATATATATGATTATATGACTTTTAGTATTTATTTGTATATATATATGATTGTATATATATATATGATTATATGAATTATTATTATTTATTTTGTTATATGACCAATTATATGACTTTTTAAAAATTATTTTTATTATTTATTTTATCATATGACTCATTATATTACTTTTATTAAATTGAATAAATAATATTTTAAAATAATTTTATAAAATAATTTTTTAGAAGTGGATCCGTGCAATATTTCTCTAATACAAATTTGGTAGAGAAAAATTACGACATATACGACTCTTAATTTCTAAACATATTACAACGCAATCGAAAGAAAATAGAAAATGATAGATATGATATAATTATCCTATTTATACGCATTAATTCATTTATTATAACATTATTTATCATTTCAAAATTAGATTAATAAAAAGTTTTTTTTTTTTTTTTAAATAAAAGAGCTACAAAATTTATCATATTTTAATGAATAAATTATATTAATTTACATAAACATTAGAATTATAAGTCACATTAAATCACACCTCTTGTAAGGATGTTGCGAATAAAATTTTTACACTTAAAAATTAACACTAATTAAAAATTAATTTACACGTAAATTACACAAAAATACTTTTGATCATTTAAACAATTTATTAAAAAAACCTCTAAATTAGAAAAACAGAATGAATTTTTTAAAAAAAAGTTTAAGTTTTCACAAACAAACGACTCTATGTTTATAAAACCAGAATTGCCTGGTTTGAATATTTAATTATTAATGATTTTTTTTATTGTTAAAAAAATATAATATATCATAATAAAATAATATACTTTGTAGATAAATTTAGATTAAATATATATAAAAAGAAAAATGAAAAACTATCATTACCTAAAGTTTAAAGCGTTATTAGTTTCTTAATAAAGAAATAGATTTAAAATTTAGAATTGTGATTTCGAGTATATTTCGAAGATTGAGTATACCCTGATTTGGAAAAATTATTTGAAGAACTTTTTTACATTATCGCCAATTTCACATATTTTATTAACAAGATCGCCATTGGTTTCAAATTGGCATTGTTAAGCATTGAACAATAGATAGGTAAAAATATAAATGACCTCGAAAAAATATAATATTCATCATTATAATCATTTCAGGTGAAAAAATTGAAATATAATTTTCCAAAAATAACCTGAATTAAAAACAATAATTATTAGTTAATAAATATTATATAATTTTTTAAAATCTTTCCATTCATCGATGTAATACGACTTTTTGTAGATAAATTTCCATTAAAATAAAAATATATTATAAACACTTTTATACCAAAACACTTTTTTGCTCATCGCTCTTAAAATATATTTTATCTCTAAAAAAATGTTTCTTTCATTGTCTCGTAAAGTCTATAAAGCAAATGTCTTTTAAAAAGACAACTAAATATAATTTGCAAAATCATAGCTGATGATTTAATATTACATTATTCTTCGACAAACATTTCTTTTTACAACTTTATTCTTTCTTACATATTTAGTACATTGAAAAATCGAATATTATTTATTAAATATTAAACAATTATTTAAATCTTTGCATTCATCGATTTAATATGGCTTTTTTGCAAAGAAATCCCCATTAAAATAGATATGTATGATAAAACCAAAACACTTTTCCGCTCATCACTCTAAAAATATAATTTATCTCTCAAAAATCATTCTTTCATTGTCTCTTAAAGTCAAGTCGAAAAAGTATCTCTTAAAAAGACAACTAAATATAATTTGCAAACATCAAAACTGACAATTTAATATTACATTATTCATCGACAAAAAATTTGTTGGAACTTTATTCCTTCTTCCATATTAACTAGAGATGAACATCGAATATTATTTAATAAATATTAAACAATTATTTAAATATTTGCATTCATCGATCTAATATGGCTTTTTTGTAGAGAAATTTTCATTAAAATAAAAATTTACTATAAAAGAAAAATCGAAATTATTATTTTTGCTTAATCATATAATTGCTTAGTAATAATAAATAATTATTTTTGTTTATCACTCTTAAAATATATTTTCTCTCTTAAAAATCTTTCTTTCATTGTCTCTTAAAGCCTGGAAAGACAAGTCTCAAAAAAGTCTCTCTTAAAAAAGACTACTAAATATAATTTGCAAACATCACAACTGATAATTTAATATTAAACAATTCTTCGACAAACATTTCTATGTTTCTTCCATATTTACTATAGAGAAAAATTTAATATTATTTAATAAATATTAAACAATTATTTAAATCTTTGCATTCATCAATCTAATATGGCATTTTTTACAGAGAAATTTCCATTAAAATAAATATTCACTATAAAATCAAGACATTTTTTTTTTTTTTTTTTTTTGCACATCACTCTTAAAATATATTTTATCTCTTAAAACTCTTAAAGTCTGAAAGACGTCTCTAAAAAGTCTCTCTTAAAAAGACAACTAAATATAATTTGCAAACATCAAAACTGACAATTTAACATTACATTATTCTTCGACAAACATTTCTTTTTTTGCAACGTTGTTCTTCCTTCCATATTTACGAGGGAGAAAAAATCGAAGAAAGGGCGTTATTTTTCCAAATATAGCCCCGTTTTACAAATATAGCAATACAGAAAAATTGGATGTAGTGCTCTTCCTTGAGGAAGTAGTTTCGAACATTGTATTTCGGAACGCGTAGGCCACTTAAGTTCATTTTATACACTGCTTCGGTCGATGTGGCAGTTGTCTGGGATGACTCAACTTCATGGAATTCCGACATCAAAAGAAGAACGTGAGTTGGCTTCCAGAAGAAGATTTTGGGGCGATATATCACAGATGCTGTAGATGCCGTCAAGTGTATCTGTATGGATGCGGTATAGATTTCTTGAGGTCACTGAGGTGATTCAAAAGATAGAGATATTTGGAGGTTAAGGCATTAGATTTCTTGGCATAAAGCGATTTTAAACTGATGTAAGATATTTTGTTTGAGCTTAAAACGATAGAATTCTGTAAAGAAAGTTGAATTTTATAGATAAATAATATGAATGATGGACAAAATTTTGGAAAAAAATTGTATAGGAAAAATATATTAAAAATTATTTTATCGGTGTTATTTTTGAATACAGATATTTTAATCTGGGCTCATTAACCACTAAAAGATATATAATAGATTATGCATTGACAAAATGAATCACATTAAATGTTCACATAATGTTTCCTCATAGTTCAGAGATTTTAATTAGGCATCATTCACCATTCAAAGATGTATAGAATATTATATATTGCACAAAATGAATCACGGGAAGTGTTCACTTAATGTTTCCCCATAGTACAAAGATTTTAATCTGGGAGGCTCATTAACAACTAAAAGTTATATAGAAGATTGATTATGCGTTGTACAAAATGAACCACAAGTATTCACATAATGTTTCCACATACAGTGATTTTAATCTGGGCTCATTCACCATTAAAATATATATAGCATATTGATTATGCGTTGCACAAAATGAACCATGGAAGGTGACCACTCAATGTTTCATACTGCACTACAACTTAGAACATCTCTTAGGTGTGGCACGAAGTTCCCTTTGTCCCTGAACCAAATGGAAAGACTGTGTGGCTTACATATTTATCGTATCCATCCCATCTATTTATGTATATATAAACTTTAGTTTAGGCTTTGTCTATCTAGATTGAGAAAATAAATGTTATAAAACATTTAAAATGTTGCATAATTGTATAGTAAGTATGTAAATAACTGACATAATTCGTATCACACACATTTTTTTTTATTTACAGCAGTCTAAATAATTGATTAATTAGATTTGATAATGAAAAACTACCAGGAGAACGACTATATATTGTAATGTAACCTGTCATTTGTCTATAATACAAATATATTGTAATGTAATTTTTGATAAGAATTTGTTGTAAATTGTAATTTTTTTAAGAGGCAAACTAATTCGACATAGCAAACAAACTTACCAATAATTTAGTTATTACATTAAAAAATTATATTCCTTTAAAGGAAGTATCAAGATTATTGAGAAAATAAATATTATGAAGCATTAAAACTTTTGCATAATTGTATAGTAAGTATGCAAATAATATGACTTAATTCGTATCAAACAAAGTTTTTTTTATTTACTGTAGTCGAAATAATAGATTAATTAGATTTCATAATGAAAATAATTTTGGTTTATTAAAAACATAAAGAATAAATACTGTGGTGTGCGAAAATACTAAGGATCTGTCATAAATAATCCATTAAGTTGTCATGTTCGTTGATAAATAATGCATATTAGGGACATAATAACTCCAATACATATGTAAAAGCATATTTTCTCATTAACAGCTAACCAAAATTGACTTCGACAATATTACAGCAAATTGGTAATTATCGAGACTAGATTTAATAGCCAACTTTCTATTTATGTGATACAATTATTATTTACCTATTTTAACTGCAAAATTTTAAAATAATTTAGCGTTTTTATTTCATTAAATAAATACACAATTATTTATAGTATTAGAGAATTAAATTGAAGTTCTCAATTTTAAAAATGTTATTTATTGAGTGGTTTAATCAAACTTGAAAAGAAAAATTAAATAAATAGGATTTTCTTTTCTTTAAATAATTAGTATTTTACAAAAATTACAATACTTTATTAAAAATAATTCGTTTACATTTTTTACTTACGTAATTTAAATGAACAATTGAACAATACCGGTATTCTTAAATTCTTTACAATTTAAGGAAAGACAGCATTTCCTAACTTGAAGTACATTGTGATGTATGGGAAAATTAAAATAATGGTTGAAATTACAATAAAAATGCATTGTTTTTGTAATACTGAATTTTTAAAATCGAATTAATTATAATTATAAATTACATCACATATATTCGTTGCATAATTTATTTTTAAAATGCTTGCATTTAAAGTCTTTTATTCCTAAAAAATAACAACTCTTATTGGTTTTTTTTAAAAACAATAAGCCCAGCACATTAGCAAAACAAAATAAAAGACCTTCCTATCTATTACGGAACTTGATTAATTGCATTTTTATTCGAAAAAATCTAACGATTTCTAAAAAAGAAGCTTTGCATGTGTTCTAGTGAAATTCGAGAACACAAGCCATTTAAGAACATCGAAGCTAACTTAAGTCTTTTTTTATTTCTTTCAATATCATAAAAAAAGCAACAGCAAGTAACTGAAAAATAGAAATAGTCAAATAAATTCTAAACTCCTGCAAGCTCTCCAGGGCCCTACAGATAATAAACGGTTGGCTTAAGAGCCGGAAATTTGATTCTTTGGGGGAAGTAGGGCATCCAATGACAGATTAACACTCTTCCTTCCTCTCTTCTTTCATTATACCTTCAAATGCCTTCTTTTTATTGACAGCCAGGGGACTTTTGGGAAACTTTTCCATTAGTAACGCCATTATTTCACTGTAGTAGTTACATTGCAGTTGCTTCCAAACATTTTAAACAATTGCAGAAATTAATAGCTATTTTTCGTGGTTTCGTTGTTTAAAGACATTTTCAATTATTTTAAAATCCTTTCTGATATGGCTTTTCCCTTAGAGACTTTTCAAGAAATTTAAACTATTATTTGATATTTTAAAAGATTAATTTTTAAAGACATGTTTTATCTTTTATAATTTTAATTTAATTAAGTGAGAATAATTATTTAATTTCACAGAGTGTTTATTTAAAGTACCATTAATTTACCAGTAAAACGTAACTCAATTGATGTTAGTTTGAATAGTAACAATAATATAATAATATAGTATAGTATATAGTATAATAATATTTTTTCCATTAGTAACACCATTATTTCACTGTAGTAATTCCATTGCAGTTTCTTCCAAACATTTTAAACAATTCCATAAATTAATAGCTGTTTTTCGTTGTTTAAAGCCCTTTTCAATTATTTTAAAATCCTTTTTGATGTCTTTTTCATTGGAGTCTTTTCAAGAAATTTAAACTATTATTAGATATTTTAAAAGATTAATTTTAAAGATTTGTTATATCTTTTAAGTGAGAATAATTATTTAATTTCACAAAGTGTTTGATTAAAATACCATTAATTTAGCAATAAAACGTAACTCAATTGATGTTAGATTCGAAGTAGTAACAATAATTTAATATAGTATAATACTATTTTTTCCATTAGTAAGGCCATTATTTCACTGTAGTTCCATTGCAGTTGCTGCAAACATTTCAAACAATTCGAGAAATTAATAGCTATTTTTCGTGGTTTCGTTGTTTAAAGACATTTTCAATTATTTTAAAATCCTTTCTGATATGTCTTTTCCCTTGGAGACTTTTCAAGAAATTTAAACTATTATTAGATATTTTAAAAGATTAATTTTTAAAGGCATGTTTTATCTTTTAAGTGAGAATAATTATTTAATTTCACAGAGTGTTTATTTGAAAAATCATGCATTTGCCAGTAAAAATAACTCAATTGGTATTAGTTTCGAATAACTTTTAAATGATAATTGATCAATTTAATTTTATCGTATATAAACAATAAAGAAGTTAAATTCTGTAATCGGTTTAAATAATGCTGTTTTTTTTTTCATTTAACAAAAAGCTATTAAAAATAACGATTTCTTAGTTTCGCTTAAACCTGTTTAATGTGAACTTCATTTATCTCGAGATAAATTATTTTTATATTATTTAAGATCTTTTTTTGAAAAAATATTTTCGTTAATTTAAATGTTTGAAAATATCAAATTTTATAAAGTAAAAGCAATCTTACTATTCAATTAAATTATAAATGAAATTCAAATAGCTGATCAGTTTAAAATGATTGTTCATTAATAACTTGATCTTGATAGTTAATTTGAACGAAATTAATATTTTTTGCTTTATTTTATGTCAAACAAAAAGCTTGTAAGTACTATATGATATTAAATATGGTATTTTATCACTTGTTAAAATTTATAACATTATTTAATAATTGTATATAGACTCGAATATATCTTTAAAATGCATGTCGATTCCTGGAATTTACTTTATGTGATACCAACTGACTTTACGTTACATATTTCATCATTTTCATTCTCATATAAATACTGTAAAATTATTTTACACAAGAAGAACCATTTGATTATTATTACAGTGGAAACATAAAATGAACTATTATACACACCTAAAATGCATCAATATATATATATATTTTTGATAATTTATTAATCATGCTTCACAAAAATTGTACAATTTGAATTGAAATTTAAAATAAAAAAGCCATCTTGTTTGATTTTCATCATCAAGATTCGAAAAACTTCAAAGGTTCTCATAATGAATTCTGAATGAATACTTTGAAAAATTATTGAGCTTCCGCAAACTTGTAGATTGTTTATTGTGTCTATAGTATGAATTAAAATCTTTGAATCCATAATACAATATAATGAAGAATATTTCCCCCAAACGGCAAGCTTACAGGGCATCAGATCTCAAAAAAGAAAGAAACAAATGACATCAGTTAATCCACCAACTTCACTCTGGCAGTCCAATAATTCTTCCGTAAAGAAACAGGAGTCAGTGCAGAACAGGAAGCTATGTGAGGCAGGCATATCCATTTCTTCCTGGTTATTACACAGGAGACAGAAAGGTTCAGAGTCACTTTATTTCAGTGAAGGCGCTTATGGAGACAATCGTGACCAGAGAAAATCCGTAGCAATGGCACCGATTTTTCTCCAGGTCATTCAGGGATATTATGATGATCGTACCAGTGTTTGCAGCCGTTCTAGCGGCAAGATCCTCAAAGAAGGAACACTTAATCTTTTTACTTATCATATTAATGAAATGATAGGCCAACTCACCTTTATAGCTAGGAAGTCATTGGCCTCGTTTCCCTCTATTCCGCAGTGGGTCGCTATCCACTGCAAGACGACTGTTTTATTTTGATCCGACATCCGTGCCAGAAGGTTAATACAGTCATCAATATCTTTGGATTGAGAGGAACTCTGCTGCTTGAAGAGCTGCTGTCGAATCTGATAGAAGCACCACTTTACAGGATCGTTCTGATCGGCTCTGTAATTGAATAAGAGCCAAACGGATAGCACAGCACCGTCGAAAGCTGACACTAGAGCACTAACAGGGAAGTAATTTGAGAACAGGTCACAGATGAGAATATAATTAAGTTGTTCAGTTGTTTAAAACTTTTTTTAGGAAAGATTTATATAAGCTAGCAACTGAGTATATGTATTTTATATATGTAGTTTTTATAAGCAACTGAGGTATCAGCATTATGTAATACAATTTTACGATTATGTTAATCATTGCGGTGCTAAATAGATTTGTAAGAAAATTTAAAGTTTTGCTTGACATTAACATTTAATACTTAACTGACAAAGTTATGTACTTTATTACTGATGTAATATAAAAATGTTATTATTTTTTGACAAATGCTAATAATCATCATTCATGATATCTCATTAAAATATTCACCATTTCTACGATATAGATTCATATAATTAGGTTTTTGTAATTGCATACAATCTTACGATATTTTGAATACTAGATACACTAATGAAATTTACAGATGAAAAAAAGCTTTAATATTATAAGTTACATAAAGCTGTAATATTGGATAAGCTATTACATGTCTCTTTGGGCTTGGAGAGATTTGATAGTTACCTTGCTGAACTTTAAAGTAAGGGATGTTCTGAAATCGGAAACAGGCAATTAAATGGTACCATGTAAATATATTGACCATGTACCATGTAAGTATATACCATGTGGCATATTGGGCATGTACAATCTAAATTTGTAGGCTCAATTCCTTCATTCTAAATTGTAATGGCAACGTGGGCGAATGTTACTACTCCCAATGTAAAGTCGTAATCAATAAGTTAAGGAAGTTCCTGACCTTATCTTAGAAGTATTACAACGACAAATTTGGGTGTTTTATTAAAATTAAATTTTCTCATATTTTGCCAAAGTTCTGTTTATAAGAAAAAAAATATTACATATTAAGAGGAATAAAATGGAAGAAGAATAAAATAAATATTTCTTTTACATTCGGAATTTATGCTTTGTTACAATCTTTAAAAATTTGTTATGAAAAAACATTGTCTTGAAATTCTGTCAGAACAATGCAACATAGTTTGACAATTATCACTCAAAGCTAAAACCAACAACTTTCATCTGTTAATCTTGATGTTAGGATAAAAAAAAAGTGCAGCTCAAAATAAAAAGAGCTTACCTTTATTTAATTTTATTTTATTTAAGAGGAATAAAAAAAAATACTTCTTTTACATTCTAAAATTATGCTCTATTACAATATTTAAAAGACTGTTATGAAAAATCATTGTCATAAAATTCTGTCAGCATAATGCAAACGTGGTTTGAAAATTTTAACTCAAACCTAAAAACAGCAACTTTTAATCCTGAATTTAGGATAAAAAAAAGGTGTAGCTCAAAATAAAAAGAGCTTTTCTTTATATAATTTCATGTTATTTAAGAGGAAGATAAAAGGAATAAAATAAATATTTCTCTTATATTTGGAATTTATGCTTTATTACAATATTTAAATATTTATTATGGAAAATCATTGATAGGAAATTCTGTCAGAACAATATGATGTGGTTTGACAATTTTGACTCAAAGCTAAAACGAGCAACTTTTTATCTTTTAATCTTGAAGTTAGGATAAAAAAAGTGCCGCTAAAAATAAAAAAAAACATTTCCTTTATTTAATTTTATTTTATTTTAGCGGAAGATAAGAGGAATAAAATAAAAACTTCTTTTACATTCGAAACTTACGTTTTTTTACAATATTTAAAAAGTTGTTATGGAAAAATCATTGACGTGAAATTCTGTCAGAACAATGCGATGTGGTTTGACAATTTGTCTCAAAGCTAAAACCAGCAACTTTCAATCTTGAAGTTAAGGATAAAAAAAAGTGCAAGCTCAAAATAAAAAGAGCTTTAATTTATTTAATTATATATATTTATTAATTATTATATATTTATATATTTATTAATTATTATTTATTAATTATATATTTATTATTAATTAATTATTATATATTTATTTAATTTTATATATAAGAGGAACAAAATAAAAACATTGGATAAAATAAATATTTCTTTTGCATTCAGAACTCATGTTTTATTACAATATTTACATATTTGTTATGCAAAATTCACTATCGGGAAACTCGGTTAGAACAATACGACGGGGTTTGACAATTTTGACTCAAAGCTAAAACCAGCAACTTTCAACTTTTCAATAGTGAAGTTAGGATAAAATAGGTGCAGCTCAAAATAAAAACACTTTACTTTGTTTAATTTTATTTTATTTAAGAGGATGATAAGGGGAATAAAATAAATATTTTAGATAAGAGGAATGAAATAAATATTTTGGATAAGAGGAATGAAATAAATATTTTGGATAAGAGGAATGAAATAAATATTTTGGATAAGAGGAATAAAATAAATATTTTGGATAAGAGGAATAAAATAAATATTTCTTTTACATTCGAACTTATGTTTATTACAATATTTAAAAATTTGTTATGAAAAAAATGTCGTGAAATTCTGCCAGAATGGTTTAACAATTTTGACTCAAAGTAAAACAAGCAACTTTCAACTTTTAATCTTGAAGTTAGATAGTGCAGCTCAAAATAAAAAGAGTTTTCCTTTATTTAATTTTATTTCATTTAAGAGGAATGAAATAAAAATGCATTTTACATTCGGAACTTATGCTTTAGTACAATATTTAAAAAATTGTTATGGAAAATCATTGTCGTGAAATTCTGTCAGAAGAAAGCGACGTGGTTTGACAATTTTGACTCAAAGCTAAAACCAGCAACTTTCCACTTTTAATCTTGAAGTTAGGATAAAAAAAAAGTGCAAGCTAAAAATAAAAAGAGCTTTCTTTTATTTTATTTTATTTATTTTTTATTTTATTTATTCTGTACACGGATTCTAGGGGATTTTCTCTTTTAGATGACCCTCTTGTACGCCTTAAACATTTTATACAGGACTAGTTCTTTAAGTTTGTATAAAACCCAGCAAAGTGAGCACAATTTTTTTTACTTCCTTTCTTCCTATCTTATCCCCGGGTTTGCTTTTTTATGTTTACGGGCACGAGGAAGTGAATGATTCTTTCAACAATAAACAGGCTTTTAACTCAGAAAATCTACTTTTTTTTTATTCTGTTTCTATTTCTTTCAGACAAAAAGAAAGGGTTCCATTCAATAAAATTAGGAAAAACAAAAGAAAGTAATATTAGTACTCGTAATAAATATAAATGCATTTATGTTGTTAAAATTTTTTTTTAAAATACACTTTGCTTTCTATCTTGTGTTTGTAATGTTATTTTCATTTATGCAAACATTCTATCAAATAAATAGGGATGCATATGTGTATGTTCCAGCATAAATTTAAAATTGTAATATTTAAGAGGTAATTTTTTTTATCAATTATATATTTCATTTCAAAAAATTTAGAGTCAAAAATTATTTGAAAAATTTATTAATTAAAATCTTTTTAAATTAAAAAAAAACTTATTTTTTTTTATCACAGTCACAACTTTATTACCACCAGATGGCGCCAGTCTTTTAAGCTGATTGTTAAGCTGGCTGTTAAGCTAGAACTCTATAAATGCTACTGTTTAGAGTCACTAGACCTATGCCAGATACAATTCCTATGGGATCAAATTGGTTTACAGATGGTGTACTGCATCAGCTTTTATATTTTTTTTCTGATATTATATCCTGCAGGACTTTTAAATGATTAATTAATTCAAAATATGCATTTATTAAAAATATGAAAGATTAGATACTTTTTAAGCTGTCACAATTAAAATCAAAATAACATAGAAATATCCAATATCTAACCCAGCCTTCTTCAAGTAGACAGAAAGAAAATGGCATCCACTGCTAGAATTCTTTAAATACTACTGTTTAGAGTCACTAGACCTGTGCCCTCCACAATTCCTGTAGGATCAAATCGATTTAAATATGGCACACTGTATCAACGTTTTTGTATTTCCTCTTAATTCTTATTAATTTTTAATTTCAATTTATTAAAAATATCAAAAGTTAGATACTTTTTAAACTGTCAACTAAAATCAAAATAAGATAGAAATATCCAATATTTCCCACTAGCCTTCTTGAAGTAGATTAATAAGTAGACAGAAAGAAAATTGTGTTATACACTGCTAGAACCCTTTAAATGCTACTGTTTAGAGCCACTAGACCTGTGCCTGCCACAATTTCTGTAGGATCAAATCGATTTACAGATGGCGTACTGTATCAACGTTTTGTATTTTTTTTCCTTCAGGTCATGCAGGAATTTTAAATAATTAATTAATTAAAAATGCTACTGTTTTGAGTCACTAGACCTGTGCCCGGTACAATTCCTGTGGGATTAAAAATCAACATTTTTAATAAATGATGGATTGGATATCTTTAAAATTGAATATCTTTAATTTCAATTTGATTGGATATATTTTAAACTGTCACAACCAAAATAATAATAAAAAAAAATGTAGAAATATCCAATGTTTCACACTAGCCTTCTTCAAACAGATTAGACAGCCTTCTTCAAGAAAATGGTGTTATCCACTGCTAGAACCCTTTAAATGCTACTATTTAGAGCCGCCATAATTCATGTAGGATCAAATCGATTTACATATGGCTGTATTAACCATTTGTATTTTTTTTCAGATATAATATCATGCATGAATTTTTAATTAATGATTAATTAATTCAGCGTGTGATTTAAAAATAATAACGCTGTCCCAACTAAAATAAAAATAATATAGAAATATTCAATATTTCACACTAACCTTCTTCAAGTACATTAATAAGTAGATAGAAAGAAAATTGTGTTATCCACTGCTCGAACCCTTTAAATGCCACTGTTTAGAGCCACTAGACCTGTGCCCGGCACAATTCCTGCAGGATCAATTGAGACCAAAGAATCATTCGTCGAAATACCATCTTCTTCCCATGGGAAATTTGGAGTTCTCCAACTTGTTTACGAGTTTTTCAGCGTGGTCTATTGTCTGAACACTTTTTTTTGCTTCTTCTTCTTCCAAAACGTAATTTATGTCATCGTCCGAACCTACTTCTGCGATTGAGTTGCTGTTTCGAATCTTTAAAGAATTTCTTGCAAGTCTTTTTATGATTATTAAGGGTTACTGTTTTGTTTACTCTTGTTATTATTTCTGTAATTGTAGTTGTGACTTATTCTGAAAAATGAACTGACTAATTAAGGCTTTATGCTTCATAAAAGTGTTTCTTATATTTTCTTTTAAAGAATAATATGATGCTTGTAATTAATTAAAATAAAATAATTTATATTTTTTTATTTATATTAACAATTAATATTAATTTTTTATTTAAATTATGTCAATAACTGAAGCAATTTAATAATTCCAGTGTGTAATGATACATTTTTATATCATAACATTTTAAAATAGTTTGAAAGTTGCACTATATATAATAGTTTTAATTACTAATGTTATTAATTACAAAAACATTTATACACATATAACCTAATATTTGAAAATATTAATAAAATTTAACTGTTTGTATATAATTTGTTATTGACAATTTGATTTTCTAAAACAAATATTATTATCAGTTTTTAAATTAAATTCAGTTTTAGCGAATCCTTAAAAATTAATATCATTGTTATTCTAATCTTATTTCATATATTGCTCTAAATATTCCAATAGTATAAATACGTAAATATTCTAGAGCTGCTATATTTTAAATATATTATTAAATGTTCAATAATTAAAGTTTATTAAAATTGCATTCAATCTTATGTTATTTATACTTTTTTAAAAGAACATGTTTTAAATTTTTCAACAATTTTGATTCTTAATTGAAATTTAGAGTTGTTAATGTATAAAGATAATGCATAACTCACGAGATAAGGGATTTGACCATTAAAACTTTTGATAAAAGGTTAGATATGCTTAATATATTTTCAAGAAAAAAATATAAAACTTTAAGAAGCCTAAGTTATTTAAATATTCACCAGCTATTTAATCTCATACCTATTATTCTCAACAGCATTTTGAAAATAATAAATTTATTTCAGTAATATCATGTAAAATCAATTTAAATCGCAATTAACTAATGTAATCTTAAGAAATTTAATTAATTTTTAGGTCTAAACTATTTTTAATAAATAGAAATGTTTGATTAAAAATATTTTTATTTTTGAATTGTACGGTCTTGCTGCAGATATAAAGTGGGATTCAAAGTTAAAAATATTTTCAATAGTTAAATGGTTACAGGGAAATATAGAAGTACGACATAACATATTGACTAAATTAAAATCACAATAACTTTTTTTCAATATTGATTTAATTTAAATATATTAGTTAGCAAATTTAATATTTGCTGATTTAATTTAATAATTTAAGTTAATTTTTGTTTTGATTTAATTAAATATTCGTTTTCTAGCCATATTAGTCTAGAAAAAAAATATTTTAATTAAATGAATGTTACATTTTTTTATGATTTTAATTTATGAAATACAGTGAATTTCAATGCAGAAAATAAAACAGATAAATTAAGAAAAATACTGAAAATATTTCTTGATAGAGTTTTGTTTTAAATTATTTCTAATCCTCGAGTAAATAAGTAATCTAAACAAAAACAGAATATTTAAATATTCTGTTTAATAAAGAAATCGGTGACTGAATATTAACAGACCTTTAATATTCAGACTTAGTCTCATAAAATTAGTTAATTAATTTAAAATTATTGTATATTAATTATTAATAATTTATTATAATATTTAATTTTTTTTAAATAATATTATTCAATTATATTATGTATTATTTGATATTATTTTATTATAACATTTTATTATTTTTTACATCATAAAAACTAAAAGGACTTAATTAATAATTTACTTAAATTAATAATTTACTAAAAAATAAATAAATAAATAAAATTGCAAAAAGACACAAATAACAGAAATAAAAATATTTTTTTCTAAATCTAAAAATTATTCAAAAAACATAATGATTAGATGCATTTTCTGTCTATTAAATTAAACCTTCCTTTAAATATAATGATAAAAAACTATTACAAATGAAGAAATATGTAATTGGATAAATATATACGATTCTTCATAATAAATTTATTTGATTTCTAATCAACCTTTTTAACCATTATAAATGAAGAAATACATAATTGGATAAATATATACTATTCTTCATAACAAATTTAATTGATTTCTAAGCAACCCTAATAAGAAAATATCTTAATAATATATTATTTACTTCTTTTGTTCTAAAAATTGCAATAAAAATTTAACTACAATAACAAAAAATTGTAAAAATGAACAGTATGAATTGGAATATTTTATTTAATGCCAGTGTTCAAATAGAACGTCCGTCGTTAACAGATTTTATAGCAGATTTAATTTCTCAATAAATATTTCCAACTCTAAAACATTAAATCAATCAATAAATAAAACAAATTGCAAAACAACGTTATGGAAAACAAAAAAAAAAATATCTATAAAAGCAATTCCAGCATCGAGAAATGCATTTTCTGTCTTTAAATATAACGGTAAAAAACATTGTAAATGAAGAAATACTTAATTGGATAAATATATACTATTCTTTATTACAAATTAAGCAACAATTTCTAAGCAACCCTAACAAGAAAATATCTTTTTTAATTCGTTATTTACTTTTTTGATTCGAAATATTACGTTAAAAATTTAACTACAACAACACAATTTTGGAAAAAAGGAACATTTAGATTTGAAATATTTTATTTAATGCCATTGTTCAAATGTAACATCCGTTGTGAACAGATTTTGCAGCTGCTTTAATTTCTCAATAAACATTTCCAACTCTGAAACATTAAATCAAAAATAAAAACAACTTGCAAAACAACAACATTGTGGAAAACAAAAAATCTCAACAAATGCAATTCCAGACTTGACTCCGGAGAATGATTTTTACCGAAAAAGTGGGAAATTTCTTTGAATGAGAGTGGACGTGATATGGAACTGAAGAGTCCGATCTTCTCCAAAAAAAGGTTTGGAAAATATTATTTTCGAACGTGATTGGCATGGAGAATCAGCTCTAAACAAGACTTAGCTGCCGTCCAATAGGTGGCGCTAGTTGTATACTTGACGTCATTTCAGGGAAAAGAATAATTTGTTGGAGGCCATTTTTTTTTTCTTTCTTCTTCACTTTCTGAGTGAATGACGGGCGCATAGTAGATTTAGAATCAAAATACGAATAATAAAAAAAAAAAAAGAAAAAAAAAAAAAAAAAAAAATTGTATTATCGGCATGATTTTGTGAATTATGTGAGCTTCGACCACAACTCTGAAATCTATTCAATGTCGAATGGTAAGAATAAATAAATCTCTTAGAAGTGTGGTATTTCTTTAACCTTTTATTCTAAAGCCGATAAGAAAAATGTATTTGCGACCAAAATTTTTTAAAAAGTTACTTTTCAATGGCCAAATGATATTTATACATTCCACAGACAATAATAAATAATTTAAAATTATTGATTGAAATGTATTAAACAAATATACAGAGTGATTTTAATTCAAGTCCTACTTTCAAAATTTATGCAAATTAAAAAAAAAATTATTCAAAATTTCTAATTTATTTACATTTAACTAACACCAGTGAAATTTCTATATTAAAATTGCACATCCTCAATTTGAAATATATATATTCTTATATAATGTACTATTGTTTAGCTAAAATATACAGGGCGATTATTAAAGTCCCGCTTTCAAAATGATGTAAAAAAAGAACCACTTGTCACAAGGAGTTCAAATTCTATCTGAAGATACTTGAAGAAGGAGGAAACGGTACGGCATCAAAATAATTTCGAAAGTGTATCAATAGCTGACGCTGTAAGCGTCGTAACGAATGTGAATTTGGCTGCCAGTGAAATTCTTTTAATCAGAATTACTACGCATTTGGCATCTGTTGCACACTGAATCAACTGTAGTGTTCAATGTGCTTGATTGTTTCGGTGTTTTGACGGAAAAAATTCTTCCAAGTTATTCAACGGTTATGACACTGTTAGTGGAAAGCCCATCCACCACGTCAGGGTCATACCAAATTGGGTGGAAAAAATGGTGGAATTTTTTTTGATGGCATAACGTTTCCCCTTTCTTCAAGTATGAATTCAAATTAGACGACGAGTTGTTCTTTTTTTACAGCATACTAATACGATCTAAATACGATAGTGCTGGTAGAATATATATCCCAATCAATAAAATATTTTATAATATGAACTTTTACATCTCCCCATGATGTTTGGTTTGTCGCTTTATAATAATTTTGTGCCCACTTTGGACTAATTAGATCGGGACCTACAGTTCAACGTGGATTCTGAAACACCAACAAACATCCATGCCGCCGCCAGGATTCGAATCTTAAACCTGTGGTACCAATGGCCAGAGTGCTAGACAATTGTATGGCACCGAACTTCAGAGAAAAACCAAATACTACAGTGTGAAAATTTTCAAGTAGACAAATTTGAAAGGGCCCTATTTAAATTGACTAATTTTTTCTAAATAACTTCTTTTTTATTATATAATAAACTAATTTCCAAGTATCCTGTAAAACATATAATGCATTTTAGGTTCCTCCTAGAAAATTAGAACTAGAACATTAAACTGTAGATCGCGGTCTAATTAGCCTAAAATCTGCACAAGATGACCGTAGAGCGACAACCAAACCAAACCCTACTAAAAATTATTTTTAATATAAATGATACCTTCCAATATTAAATACTAAAATTTTAAACTACTTAACAATAAATATTTTTAACTTATTCCTTATAATACTGATCTGTTTGCTTCTTGACAAATTATTTAATTTTCACTTAAGATTTAAATGCAATTTAGAAGAATTTTCAGTAATGAAAGATTAATTAAATTTTGGTAATAAATTGACTCGCGTCGTTAATTTGATACTAGATTCAATATTACGTAATTAAAGCATAAAAATCGATTGATCAATTTTATAGTTTAATTTAAAATTTTAATGCATAAATTACATTTAATGTTTATACAAATTAATTAAAGCATACCATTTTACGATTTAATTTAGAGCTTAAATTAGTTACTTGTGGAATTTTAATCTGCGAGCTGTTAAATAGGTGAAAAGTAATTATTTTTACGCCATGATTCAAATTTTCATCCTATAACGACTCTTTTATAAATTTTAGGCGTACAGATAAATCCTCATGTGAACTTCCTGATCCACTGATGTATGTCTAGAAAAATATATCGACGAGGAATTTTGAATATCGCTAGGGCTGTTCAATCCTTCTTTGCAACGCGCAGGTACAGCTTCTTTCTTGGCCTGCGTATTCCCCGGATATGTAGCCGATTGAACATGTGTGGGATTTCGTTGGTCGGCGTCTCGCTCGTGATCCTCGTCCTGTTGCTTCTGCAGACGAACTTGCATACAAACAATATGGAATGCTCTTCCTCAGGCAGACATTCAAAATTTGTTTGACTCCATGCCACATCGTGTAGCAGCACTTATTGCGGCGCGTGGTGGCTAAACAAAATACTGATTCCGATCTCTTGTTATTGTTTGTTTGCTTTGAACATTTAATCATTTATTTGTACCACTTCCACTCAACTATGTATTAAATTTCATTCAATTATGACGATTCCTTCATGGTGTTGCAATTTTCACAAACATGAGTTTATTACAGAAAACCCAAACAATTCCCGATAAGCAGTACTGCTACTACACCACACCACATCACTGTGCTTAGAGCTGAGTTGCCCCTTTACAGTTTGGGAATGATGTGGGTGAGAAGTCTGATTGGCCTATGTGACACTCTGCAGTCATGCACGGTACTATGACCTAAAGTGGATTCCGAACCACTACAAACATCCATGGCACTATCGGGAGTCGAACCCAAAATCTGTGGTACCGAGCGTCAGAGCGTTAGCCACTCGGCTGATTCATAACTGATTTTAACCTGACGCTTCCTTATCTCGTTATGCCATAAGTCGTGTAAACGCCATTGAATGCTATTTTTTTTGTAATTAATTCCTCCGGTTTGATAAGAAACTTGCTTTTCTCTATAACTATTCACTAAAGAAAACCCTTAAAATATAAAAGCAAGAGAGGATGTCGTTAGATAAATAAGGCAATCTTTCTTTCAATTTAATAATAATCTCTACTTGAAAATATGCTTAGTATTATTGAAGTCACGAGACATTTTCTATGAAGATTTTGTGTTGAAACCGTGGTTCCACCAACGAAACCATGTCTCTTCCTACACAATGACGGTACGCCCATTTCGGCGTTCAGAATTTGACAAAACAGACTCTCTGAGACTCTCTGAGGCAACACTCTCATCCCGAGTACTGCCTCAGAGACATTTAGTTTACAATCTCTTATTCCGAGTTCTGCCTCAGAGATGTTGTGTTTACAATTTCTCACCCAGAGAGAAGATATAGTCAGTACCATCCTGTGCATAAATGGGCCTGCAGACGCTCATCAGGAGAGGAAGGATATTTCGCTATCCAGCGTATACCCGAGTAACTTTATTATTAGCCTAGAAATGGAATCCTTCCACTTAAATATAAGTACATGTCTTTAAATGTGTTACCTGTTTTATATTAATTATTATACTGTGTCGTGCTCGTGCTTGTGAGCTTGTAAAAATAAAATTCTGTGCTCTTGAACGAGAGTCTCAACTTGACCACACCCAGATCCAGCTGCACAAACAAACAAACAATCCGACATACTACTACCGACTATATACTCTAGTATGTATTATTATAATCGGTTTCAGTACTTGGGTGGGTGACCACCTGGGAACACCGCGTGCCGTTGGCAAATTTGGGACCTGAATGGCAGAGTGTCTAGCGCTCTGGCGCTCGGTGCCACAGGTTTCGGGTTCGAATCCCGGCGGTGCCATGGATGTTTGTAGTGGTTCGGAATCCACTTTAAGCCGTAGGTCCCGGTCTCCTATGACTGTAAGAGCGTCACGGAGACAAAGTCAGGCTTCTACTTACGGGTGCTCCATCACAACAGAAGCTGCTTCCTTTCCCTTCAATCATGAGTACGTATGGGCTCGTGGGCTTGGCCAGCCAAGTGGGATAAGAAATAACAACAACAACAACATAATCGGTTTGAAAAGTTCTATTCTAGTATATTGAAATTTAATAAAACGAATTTATTAATTAAAAAAAAATAACCATTTATTAATAAAGTCATAATACAAAGTATGCCAATGTTGCTATAACGGGATACAAACAGTAGATATGCAATTAGTTAAGAAACTACAGAAATTCCGATCTGTCTACTTCGCAAAAGCGGAAAATTAAAATTGTGAGCAAATTGACGAGTATGTTTAAAAATAAATAATGTTGTTTATATTAATTATACGTATTTTGTGAAGGAAAAAAAGAGAAGAAATGGTAATGTAATTCTATTCGGAATTAATTAAAGTCGCTGCAACAAACAACGATAACTCGATCAATTATTTCAACCTAACCGCTAAACCGGACTGACCATAAATCGGTTTGAAATGGAATTAAAGCACAGAGATTCATGCATCTGGAGATTACTCGAGCAGTATACTGGATATTAACTGAGGTAACTCTTGAACAAAGAAACCTAGAAATCATTATTAGCAATTATCCGAAGTCGAGAATTAACGCTTGATGTCTGGTTCACCCAATTGGAACAAAAGCCTGCACCGAAGCCCTCTTTCTACTATGGCATCATTGGTCCACTCCTCTATCCAATCACACTTCACAAATCCACCCCTCTTCCCTCATCTCGTAAAACTGTCCAACTCCAATAAATTCGGACAGTGGTTCTCCATATTCCCAGGACCAGAGAGGAGTCGCTGGAGAGATTCCGTGGCCCGAAATGGAATAGAGCCACGCTAAAATGTTTAGGATTACTCGGGTATTCTGCGTCCGAGGTTTCTGTCACAAACTCTTGTTTGGCACCAGTGCTCCACGGATTTGTTATCTGAATTGGCCTTTGATGCAAATCGAGCGGTTTCTGGGCCTGTGGGATTACCGATGTGTAACTATCGGGAATCAGGCAGTTGACTTAATGATTTATTACTGTTCTGAATATTAAATAGTTATTTTATAATTATATACAAATTTCTATCTATTTTTATTTATAGATCATAAGGTATTCATAGATCATATGATTTTTATTTATAGAACTGAATCATATTGATGATTTTCATTCAAGAGTTTAGTGCCATTTGTTTATTTATTGCAAATGTTAAACAAACATTTTAATTTTATCAAAAATATAAAAGTTAGAAACAAAGCGAAAAATAGCTATTTTAAAAAAAATCTTTAAGTATATCTAACCTAATCGTATGTATAGAAACGTTTGAATGAAATGTTCTCAAACGTATTTTGATAGACTTAGGTAAAGAAAATAGTATATGCTATTGTTACTAATCCTCCTGGTGCAGAAAAGCTTACACCAGGTCCAAAGAACCTCTTCGCAGGCTACGTCCATGGCTAAGGATAATATGCAGCTTCACCTTTAGCGAGGAACCACGAGGGCTGAAGACTGACTAAAACTCAAGACAACGTTCTACGATCCTATTAGACCGCGATCTACGGTTTAAAGTGGATTACAAACCACCACTACAATCCATGGCAACTCCGGGACTCGAAATCGAAACATGTAGTACCGAGCATCAGAACGCTAGCCCCTCGGTCATCAAGCCTCATTGGTTAAAAAAATAGAGAAATTCATTTTTGTCAAATTCCCAAAAGCTGAAAAGTAAAATTGTTGGCAAATTAACGAGTATGTTTAAAATATTTTTATTTTTAAATACAAATGTTTTTTGTTTATATTAATTATACATAGTTTGTGGAGAATAAATGGTAATGTAATTCCATGTGTAAATAATTAAAGTCGCTGCAACAAACAACGATAACTCGATCAATTATTTCAACCTAACCTCTAAACCGGACTGACCATAAATCGGTTTGAAATGGAACTAAAGCACAGAGATTGCATGCATCCGGAGATTACTCGAGCAGTATACTAGATATCAACTGCGAGAACACTTGAACAAAGAGATCCAGATATCATTATTAGCAATTATCCGAAGTCGAGAATTAACGTTTGAGGACTGGTTTACCCATTTGGTACAAAAGCCTGTACCGAAGCCCTCTTTCTGCTATGGCATCAGTGGTCCACTCCTCTATCCAATCACACTTCAAAATCCACCCCTCTTCCCTCCTCTCGTAAAATTGTCCAATTCCAATAAATTCGGAGAGTGGCTCTCCATGTTCCCAAGACCAGAGAGTTAGTCACTGGAGAGATTCCGTGGCCCGAAATGGAATAGAGCCGCGCTAAAATGTTCAGGATTACTTGGGTATTCTGGGTCCAAGGTTTATGTCACAAACTCTTGTCTGGTTCCAGTGCTCCATGGATTTGTTGTCTAAATTGGCCTTTGGTGCAAATCGACCAGTTTCCGGTCCGGTGGGACTACCGATGTGTAACTATCGGTAATACGACAGTTAACTTAATGATTTATTTGTGTTCTGAATATTAAATAGTTATTTTATATTTTAATACAAATATCCATCTGATTTTTATTTAGAAATCGCAATCATATTAATGATTCTCATTCATAAGTTTAGAGCAATTTGTTTAGTTATTTCCCCATTATCAAGATTGCAAAATTCAAAAATTAAACTTAAAAATATTTAATTAAGCACAAAAATTTTAATTTTATCTAGACTTCAAATGTTAGATACCAAGCGAAAAATAACTAGTTAAAAAAAGCTGGAAATATATCTAACCTAATCGCATCTATAGTAAGGTTTGAA
The DNA here is from genome assembly GCA_021605075.1 of Caerostris darwini. Lineage (NCBI taxonomy): Eukaryota > Metazoa > Arthropoda > Arachnida > Araneae > Araneidae > Caerostris > Caerostris darwini. The sequence continues at coordinate 173,344 of BPLQ01014800.1, forward strand.
TGAAATGTTTTAAGCTTATTTTAAAATAGACTTAGAGAAAATAGTATATGTTATTGTTACTAATCCCCCTGGTGCAGGGAAGCTTATTCACGTCCAAAGTACCTCTTCCCAGGCGACGTCCATGGCTAAGGGTAATATGCAACTTCACTTTTAGCGAGAAACCACGAGATCTGAAGACTGACTAAACATCCAGACAACGCTCTACGATCCTATTAGACCGCAACCTGCGGTTTCAAGTGGATTCCGAATCCGAAAATTTGGTACTGAGCGCCAGAGCATCATGCCCCCTTAAATAAAGAAATAGGGAAATTCATTTTTGTCAAATACCCAAATGCTGAAAATTAAAATTGTGGGAGAAATTAATATGTATGTTTGAAGTATTTCCATTTTTAAATATAATTTCTTATGTTTTTAATCGTTGTACATATTTTGTGAAGAAGAAATAGTAATATAATTCCATGTGTAATTAATTAAAATCACTGCAACAAACAACGATAACTTGATCAATTATTTCAACTTAACCACTAAACCGGACTAATCATAAATCAGTCTGAAATGGAATTAAAGTCCCGAGATTGCATGCATCTGGAGATTACTCGAGCAGTACACTAGATATTAACTGCGAGAACTCTCTTAAACAAAGAGACCCAGATGTCATTATTAGCAATTATTCGAAGTCAAGAATTAACGCTTGAGGACTGGTTTACCCATTTGGAACAAAAGCTCTCTTTCCATGGCATCAGTGGTCCACTCCTCTATCCAATCACACTTCAAATTCCACCCCTCTTCCCTCATCTCGTAAAACTGTCCAACTATAATAAACTCGGACAGCGGCTCTCCATATTCCCAGGAGCAAAGAGGAGTCACTGGAGGGTTTCCGTTGCCCGAAATGGAATAGAGCCACGCTAAAATGTTCATGATTACTCGGGTATTCTGGGTCCAAGGTTTATGTCACAAACTCTTGTCTGGCACCACTGCTCTACGGATTTGTTATCTAAATTGGTCTTTGGTGCAAATCGAGTGGTTTCCGGTCCGGTGGGATTACCGATGTGTAACTATCGGGAATTGGGCAGTTAATGTAATGATTTATTAGTGTCCTGAATATTAAGTCGTTTGTTTATATTTAAATACAAATATCTATCTGGCTTTTTATTTATAGACCATAATCATATTAATTATTCTCATTCATAAGTTTAGTGTAATTTGTTTATTTATTCCCGCATTATTATTGAGATTTCAAATGTTAAACTGAAAACTTTTAATTTTATCACAAATTTAAATGTTAAATATAAAACGTAAGTTTTTTTTTTGTTTTAATGCAGCTGGCAAACACTTAGATAGTTGCCTTTTTTATGCCTTGTGGCAAGCGTTGCGTCGACGTTACTCACTTAGCAATACCCAGGTGGTGCGGGTAGCTTGAAGATAAGCTACGGAAGCGGAGTAATAATACCACCGCAATGCTCAAGACTGTAACCTACGGTTTAAAGTGCACTAACAAACCACTACAAACATACATGGCACCACCAGGTCACGAATCCGAAACCTATGGTAGCGTGCGCCAGAGCGCTAGCCACACGACCATCAGGTTCCCTTAATTAATGAAACGCAGAAATTAATTTTTGCCAAGTTCCAAAAGCTGAAAATTAAAATTGTGGGCAAATTGTGTTTAAAATATTTGCAGTTTTAAAATGTAATTTTTTTGTTCATAATAATTGTATATATTTTGTTAAAAAGAAATGGCAATGTAATTCCATGTATAATTAATTAATTAAAATCGTTGCAACAAGCAAAGATAACTGGATCAATTATTTCAACTTAACCACTAAACAGAACTGACCATAAATCAGTCTGAAACGGAATTAAAGCACAGAAATTGCATGCATCTGGATATTACTCGAGCAGTATACCAGATATTAACTGCGAGAACTCTTGAACAAAGAGACCCAGATATCATTATTAGTAATTATCCGAAGTCGGGAATCAACGCTTGAGGACTGGTTTACCCATTTAGAATAAAAGCCTGTACCGAAGCTCTCTTTCCGTGGTATCAGTGGTCCACCCCTATCCAATCACACTTCAAAATCCACCCCTTTCCCCTCATCTCGTAAAACTGTCCAACTCCAATAAATTCGGACAGTGGCTCTCCATATTCCCAGGACCAGAGAGTTAGTCACTGGAGAGATTCCGTCTTCCGAAATGGAATAGAGCCCCGCTAAAATGTTTGGGATTACTCGAGTTTTCTGGGTCCAAGGTTATGTCACAAACTCTTGTCTGGCGCCAGTGCTCCACGGATTTGTTATCTGAATTGGACTTTGGTGCAAATCGTGCGGTTTCCGTTCCGGTGGGATTACCGATGTGTAACTATCGGGAATTCTGGCAGTTAACTTAATGATTTATTACTGTTCTGAATATTAAATTGTTAATTTATATTTTAATACCAATATTTATACGATTTTTATTTAAGGATCGCAATCATATTAAGGATTTTCATTCATAAGTTTAGTGTCATTTGTTTATTTATTTCCTTATTATCAAGATTGTAAATGTTAAACTCAAAACTTTTATCATAAATTTAAATGTTAGATACGAACCGCAAATAACCATTTAAAAAATCTGCAAATATATCTAATTTTTTTTCTAATGCCACCGCCAAATATTTAAACAGTGAAGGGCCATTAGGGCTGCACCTACATTACTCACTTAGCACTACCCAGGAGGTGCGTATGGCTTGAAGATAACCTACGGACGCGCAGTAACAATACCTCTGCAAAGCTCTACAATCATGTTAGACCGGGAACTACGGTTTAAAGTGGATTCCGAACAACTACAAACATCCTTGGCACCGCCGGAACTCGAATCCGAAACCTGTGGTACCGACCGCAAGAGCGCAAGCCACTCGGCCATCCAGCCCCCTTAGTTAGAAAATAGAGATATTCATTTTTATCAAATTCCCAAAACTAAAAAATTTAAATTGCGGGCAATTTAACGAATATGTCTAAGATATTTGTATTTTTGAATATAATTTATTTTGTTTATGTTATTTGTACTTTTTTTTTGAAGAAGAAATGATATTGTTATTCCATGTGTAATTAATTAAAGTCGCTGCAACAAACAACGATAACTGGATCTATTATTTCAACTTAACCACTAAACCGGATTCACCATAAATCGGTCTGAAATGGAATTAAAGTCCATAGATTGCATGCCTCTGGAAATTACTCGAGCAGTATAGTAGATATTAACTGCGAGAACTCTTCAACAAAGAGACCCAGATATCCTTATTAGCAATTATCCGAAGTCGAGAATTAACTCTTGAGGACTGGTTTACCCATTTGGAACAAGCCTGTACCGAAGATCTCTTTCTGCTATGACATCAGTGGTCCACCCCTATCCAATCACACTTGAAAATCCACCCCTTTCCCCTCATCTCGTAAAACTGTCCAACTCCAATAAATTCGGACAGTGGCTCTCCATATTCCCAGGACCAGAGAGTTAGTCACTGGAGAGATTCCGTCTTCCGAAATGGAATAGAGCCCCGCTAAAATGTTTGGGATTACTCGGGTATTCTGGGTTCTCGGTTTCTGTCACAAACTCTTGTCTGGCACCAGTGCTCCATGGATTTGTTATCTGAATTGGCCTTTGGTGCAAATCGAGTGGTTTCCGGTCCGGTGGGATTACCGATGTGTAACTGTCGTGTATCCGGCCGTTAACTTAATGATTCATTAGTGTTTCTGAATATTAAATCGTTATTTTATATTTTAATACAAATATCTATCTGGTTTTTTTATTTATAGATCCCAATCCTGTTAATGATTCTCATTCATTTTTTTATTTATTTCCGTATTATCAAGATTGCAAATGTTAAACTCGAAAATTTTAATTTTACAAAATTTAAATGTTAGATACGAAACGCAAATAACCATTTCAAAAATTAAAAAAAAAACGAAAACAATCTGGAACTATATCTAACCCAATCTTACGTATAAAAAATTTTAATTTGTGGTTGCCTCCTTTCCCACTTGGTAGACAGTAACATCTAGAACAAATCCAAGGACCCATGTTGTCTCATGGAAGATTTGGTTTGGTTTGCTGCTCTACGGTCAGCTTGTGCACATGACGGCTAAACAGACCGGGATCTACAGTTTAAAGTGGATTCTGAACCACTATAAACATCCATAGCACCGCAGGGATTCAAAATCGAAACCTGCGATACCGAGCTCCAGAGCTCTAGCCACTCTGCCATCAGGGCCCCTTAGTTAAGAAAATAGAGAAATTCATTTTTGTCAAATTCCCAAAAGGTGAAAAATAAAATTGTGGGCAAATTAACAAGTATGTTTAAAACATTTGCATTTCTAAATATAATTTTCTTTGTTGATATTAATTGTACATATTTTCTGAAGAAGAAATGGTAATGTAATTCCATGTGTAATTAATTAAAATCACTGCAACAAAAAACGATAACTTGATCAATTATTTCAACTTAACCACTAAACCGGACTGACCATAAATCGGTCAGAAATGGAATTAAAGTGCAGAGATTGCATGCATCTGGATATTACTCGAGCAATACACTAGATTTTAACTGCGAGAACTCTTGAACAAAGAGACCCAGATATCATTATTAGCAATTATCCGAAGTCGGGGATTAACGCTTGAGGACGGGTTTACCCATTTGGAACAAAAGCCTGCACCTAAGCTCTCTTTCTGCTATGTCAACAGTGGTCCATTCCTCTATCCAATCACCCTTCAAAATCCACCCCTCTTCCCTCATCTCGTAAAACTGTCCAAGTCCAATAAATTCGGACTGTGGCTCTCCATATTCCCAAGACCAGAGAGCAGTCACTGGAGAGATTCCGCGGCCTGAAATGGAATAGAGCCAAGCTAAAATGTTTGGGATTACTGCGGGTAATCTGGGTCCAAGGTTTATGTTACAAACTCTTGTCTGGCACTAGTGCTCCACGGATTTGTTATCTGAATTGGCCTTTGGTGCAAATCGGGCGGTTTCCGGTCAGCTGGAATTACCGATGAGTAACTATCTGGGAATCCGATTTACGATTTATTAGTGTCCTAAATATTAAATGGTTAATTTATATCTAAATACAAATATCCATGTGGCTTTTTATTCATAGATCACAATCATATTAATGATTCTCATTCATAAGTTTATTTGGCATATGTTTATAAATTTCCGCATTATCGAGATTGTAAAAGGTAAATTTAAAATTTTTAATTTTAACTCAAATTTAAATATTATATACAAAACGCAAATTATCATTTAAAAAATCTGGAAATATATCTGACTTAATAAACAAATTAATGAGAATCATTTAATCTATTAAAAAACCAGTTAATATTTGTATTAAAATATAAATTAACCATTTAATATTCGGAACTGTAATAAATCATTAAGTCAACTGCCGTATTCCCGATAGTTACACATCGGTAATTCCACCGGACCGGAAACCGCACGGTTTGCACCAAAGGCAGTTAACTTAATCAGGCAGTTAACTTAATGATTTATTGCTGTTCTGAATATTAAATTGTTAATTTGTATTTCAATACAAATATCTATCTGGCTTTTTATTTATAGATCACAATCATATTAATGATTCTCATTCATAAGATTAGTGTCCTATGTTTATTTATTTTCGCATTATCAAGATTGCAAAATATTAAACTGAAAAACTTTAATTTTATCATAAGTTTAAATGTTAAATATAAAACGTAATTTTTTTTGTTCTAATGCCACTGGCAAACATATAGATAATTGTATTTGATGCCTTAAGGCAAGCTCTGCTCCGACGTTACTCACTTAGCATTACTCACGAGGTTCCTGTAGCTTGAAGAAAAGCTATGGACGCTGAGTAACAATACCGCCGTAACGTTCATGTTAGAACGCTACTTATGTGTTAAAGTGGTTAAAAATCCTATACAAACATACATGGCCCCGCCAGAACTCGAACCTGAAACCTGTGGTACCTAGCGCCAGAGTGATAGCCACTCGACCATCAGGCCGCCGAAGAAAATAGAGAAATTCAATATGATCAACTTCCCAAAAGCTGAAAATTAAAATTGTGGGCAAATTAACGAGTATGTTTAAAATATTTGAATTTTTAAATAGAAATTTTTATGTATATGCTAATTGTATATATTTTGTGAAGAGAAAAAAAAGAAAAAATGGCAATATGTGTAATTAATTAAAGTCACTGCACCAAACAACGATAAATCGATAAAATTATTTCAACCTAACCACTAAACCAGACTACCCATGAATCAGTCTGAAATGGAATTAAAGTCCAGAGATTGCATGCATCTGGAGATTACTCGAGCAGTATACTAGAATTAACTGCGGGAACTCTTGAACAAAGAGAGCCAGATATCATTATTAGTAATTATCCGAAGTCGAGAATTAACGCTTGAGGACTGGTTTACCCATTTGGAACAGAAGCCTGTACCGAAGCCAACTCTTTCTACCATGACATCATTGGCCCACTCCTCTATCCAATCACACTTCATAATCCACCCCCTTCCCTCATCTCCTAAAACTGTCCACCTTCAATAAATTCAGACAGTGGCTCTCCATATTCACAAGACCAGAGAGGAGTCACTGGAGAGATTCCGTGGCCGAAATGGAATAGAGCCACGCTAAAATGTTCGGGATTACTCCGGTATTCTGGGTCCAAGGTTTATGTCACAAACTCTTGTCTGCCACCAGTGCTCCATGGATTTGTTATCTGAATTATCATTTGGTGCAAATCGAGCGGTTACCAGTCCGCTGGGATTACCGATGTGTAACTATCGGGAATACGGCAGTTAACGTAATGATTTATTACTGTTCTGAATATTAAATCGTTATTTTATATTTTAACTAAAATATCTATCTGGCTTTTTATTTATCTATCACAATCATATTAATGATTCTCATTCATAAGTATAGTGCAGTTTGTTTATTTAATTCCTCATTATTATCGAGATTGCAAATGTTAAACAGAAAAATTTTTAATTTTATCATAAATTTAAATATTAAATATAATTTTTTTTGTTCTAATGCAGCTGGCAAACACTTAGATAATTGTCTTTGATGCATTAAAGCAAGCGCTGCACCGACGTTACTCATCTAGCACTACCCAGAAGTTGCTTGTAGCTTGAAGATAACCTACGGACGCGGAGTAACAATACCCCCGCAACGCTCCTATTAGACCGGTACCTACGATTTAAAGTGGCTTACGAACCATTACAAACATACATGGCATTGCTCGGACTTGAACCTGAAACATTTGGTACCAAGCGCCTAGAGCATTAGCCACACGGCCGTCAGGCCCCTTAGTTAATTCATTTTTTGTCAAAATTTTTGTCAAATTTGTTGAAAATTAAAATTGTGGGCAAATTAACGCGTATGTTTAAAATATTTGTAATTTTAAACACATTTTTTTTTTTGTTTTATTAATTGTACATATTTTGTGAAGAAGAAATGATAATGTAATTCCATGTGTAATTAATTAAAGTCGTTGCAACAAACAACGATAACTTGATCAATTATTTCAACTTAACCACTAAACCGGACTGACCATAAATCGGTTTGGAATGGAATTAAAGTCCAGAGATTGCATGCATCTGGAGATTACTCGAGCAGTATACTAGATATCAACTGCGAGAACTCTTGAACAAGGCGACCCAGATATCATTATTAGCAATTATCCGAAGTCGAGAATTAACGCTTGAGAACTGGTTTACCCATTTGCAACAAAAGCCTGTACCAAAGCTCTCTTTCTACAATGGCATCATAGGTCCTCTATCCAATCACACTTCAAAATCCACCCCTCTTCCCTCGTCTCGTAAAACTGTCCAACTTCAATAAATTCGGACAGTGGCTCTCCACATTCCCAAAACCAGAGAGGAGTCACTGGAGTGATTCCGTGGCCTGAAATGGAATAAAGCCACGCTAAAATGTTCATGATTACTCGGGTATTCTGGGTCCGAGGTTTATGTCACAAACTCTTGTCTGGCACCAGTGCTTCACGCATTTGTTATCTGAATTGGCCTTCGGTCCAAATCGAACGGTTTCCGGTCCGCTGGGATTACCGGTGTGTAACTATTGGGAATCCGGCAGTTGACTTAATGATTTATTGCTGTTCTGAATATTAAATCGTTAATTTATAGTTCAATATAAATATCTATCTGGTTTTTATTTATTGATCACAATCATATTAATGATTCTCCTTCATAAGTTTAGTGCAATTTGATTGTTTAATTTCTCATTATTATCAAGATTGCAAATGGTAAACTGAAAATTTTTAATTTTATCATAAATTTAAATGTTATATACGAATCGAAAATAATCATTTAAAAAATCTGGAGATATCTGACATCTAACGTAATCTTATCTACAAAAAAATTTTATTATTTTCTATATTCTATAAAAGACTATTATTTCCCCAATTTAATATTCAAATGTCAAATATCTGATAAAAATAAAGTAATGCTGCTGAATAACTGGTTTCAAACGGAATTTATTTAGATTATTTTTAAATAAAAATGTAATTTCAAAAAGAAACTAAAACTTTTAAATATATAATTATATAGCAGTTAGTATTGCCTTGAAAGAAGAATTTTTGTTACTTATTTTTAATGAAAAACCACTAGCCCAAAGAAAACTTTTACAAGTATAAAATCAGAATTTAAATTTATGTTTAAAACGTCAGTTAATAAGATACGCTTATAGCGCAGACTGGAGTCACAGGGCTCAACCAGAAGAGTAATTTGGTTATGTACTTTTAGACTACTAATGATGAATATTCAGTAACTTTACGAGCGCTTAAATGCAGTTTGACAGCGCTGACATCCACAAATTAGATTGAAATATGAGGGGATGCTTAAGTTCAAAATATTCCAGCTCTATAATTGCATTTTAGACTGCTAATTATGAATGGTCAACTCCCAAATTTAGAATTCGATTAAAATGAGAAGTAGTTTTAACGAGAAGACACGATAGATTTCAGTTTTAACTTAGATGTTTCGATCATCATTTCAGATTCTGAATTCTCACATGTACATTTTATTTTCTGAGAAAATCTCTACTCAGGGAAAGGACTTAAAAGATTTGTAGTTTGAATTGTAATAATGAAATATGTGAATGATTTCCAGTCTAATTAAAATATTTAAGTTATATATATATATATATATATATATATATATAATATGTAATTAGTATTGGAGGAGGTAAGAAAATAAATAATGTACAAAAGGAATGGAGATAACGAAGTATTTTGAGAAATCAGAGAAAATTCGTAAAAAAATGCAACATTAATGTTTTAAAATTCAAGAAATATATGAAGTTCCAGATCTAAACAATATTCAGTGTTTTATTTCATGGGAAAGTGTTTCGAAAAATTATGTAATGGTACAATTATCTGCAATTTTCACAAAGGTTGGAGAGCTCACAACTTTATTTACACACGCACAAACAATTAGGCATATACAATATTTAAAACATTTAAAGAATATTACTTCTTCATTATACACAATGGAACTTAATTAGTCTTTTATAATAATTTAGTAGAAGTATTATTAAAAATAGAATCTATTAAAAATTACTTTCTTAAGAAATTTTAATTGAATTTTATTAAAAACATTTCAATGATAGGAAATAAATAAAATATTAATAATTTAAGAAAATAAATAAAATTAAAATTTTCGGAAAATATATCAAAGAACGAAACTTTTCCTTAATGAAATTAAAATAATAATAAGAAAGTAATTTTTAATAGATCCTATTTTTAATAATACTTTTACTAAACTATTATAAAAGACTAATTGCTACAAAAGTATTACTATTGATGAAACGGAAAACTTCAGGAATAGCGTGTGTGATATTTAATATACCCAAACTATAAGATGAAATACAATTTTGTGGTTATATTTTGGGAACATATACATTAAATATCCCACATGTTATTTATAACTTTTAACTTCCATTATTAAAACCATATTTCAATAGTTTTTTTTATTTATTATAACAGATTCTATGACAAAAAAAAGTCATATTCTATGGCAAAGAAAGAAACCTTTTCTTAATGAAATTAGAAATAATAATAAGAAAACAATTTTTATAATGGATGATATTTTTAATAAAATACTTCGACTAAATAATTATTAAAGTCAAACATTAAAAAATATAGCTATTGATGAGACGGAAAACTTCAGGAATAGTTTGAGAAGCAATAAATTTTTGTGGTTATATTTTGGGTATATTAAATATCACACACGCTATTTATAACTTTTAACTTCCATTTTGAAAAACCATATTTCAATAGAATAAAAACAATAATTTTATTATAAAAAATTCTATGGCAAAAATAGTTAAAAAAAGAAAGCCATCCAGATGATTTCATAGAAATAGAGAACCATTTCTCTGAAGTGGTTTTGACAGTTATTGTTCAAACTAATTGACACCTGGCATTTCCTTTCCCACTTCTTACTTCCCACGATGTGCTTAGAATAGCCTTCAATAACAAATAAACCATCTTCTTCCCTTTCAATTCTGGAAGGTTCACACAAGATCTCGGATAACTTCATCCGCAGATATCTTATTGCAAGCTTTGTTCGAACTTTGGGGAACGTACCCAGCAGGGACTTGGAGACGGAGACAAAATGACTTATTGTTTTCCAGCTGTCCGTCATCTCACTTCTGAAAGAAGTCAGTCGAAAACAGTTTTCCCTCTTGGACTTTTTCTTTTTACTGAATTGACTTGTTGGTGAAATCTTTGCTTAAAATTAAACTGTCAAACTTTTCGAAAACTTATGTTCGTGAAATCAGCTGTTATCATATATGCAAGGGGCATTTCTGCATGCTATTTAGATGTTTTTGTTATATGGGAACACAATGTTATTATGGAAAAGGTTTGTTATATAAACAATCTTTCATAGGATTTCTTGTCAAAACAAAGTCTGCCACTTGTTGTTGAATAAATTAAGTGTTGTGTATGTTTTAAGTTTGATGTTACATAATTTATCAAAATTTTAACCATTAATTGTTGTTACATGCTTTTACTAAAAAGTAAGAATAGATTCATCAACAGATTTTGATGTAAAATTGAAGACTTGATTTGACTGAGAGTTAGGTATTGGTATGTCAGTTGTTGAATAAATTAAGTGATGTGTATGTTAAGTTTGATTTTGCATAATTTGTTTATCAAAATGCATTTAATCATTAATTCTTATTACGTCTCTTTATTAAGAAAGTAAAAACAGATTCATCAACAGATTTTGATGTGCATTTCACTTTTTGCATTTCATTGCATGATGGGCGGGCATTTTCATTTTTTTGATTTGCATTTCACTAATTGTTGTTACATCTTTTTAATAAGAATATAAGAATAGATCCATCAACAGATTTTGATGTGAAATTGAAGAACTTGATTTGATTTAAAGTTAGGTATTGGTCTGCCAGTTCTTGTTGAATAAATTAAGTGATGTGTATGTTAAGTTTGATGTTACAAAATTTGTTTATTAAAATGCAATTAAACCATTAATTGTTGTTACACCTAGTTAATTAGAAATTTTAGTTTATTAAAAAAAAATGTATATATAATTATATCTATATAATTTTTTTTTGCCTCATTTTGGATTTAAATGATGTAATGGAAATTCATTTAAAATTTTTTACACTACTTTTTAAAATTAATCTTAATTTTGTCCATCTTCTGAAACACATTCAAAGAGCTCCTTAGAGCTAATAGAGCTCCTCTATTAGACGTATAGATCATAAATTGTATATAATTACGTAAAACACATTATTTAACAAAATATCTTTACGTAAAAAAAAATGAAGTCAGTAAAAATTATTTATTTCAGGTCCATTCTTAAAATATATTTGGAAATTAAACGTTATTTTATTACAATATCTTCTTTTCGGATATCATTTGAATCTATGTCTGCAACCACATAACCAACCATATCATTCATTTTCCTTCAATCCGTACATCATATAACACCGGCAGCTATTTTAGTAATGATCTAAATGATTGAAATTATTGGGATATTTGGTTAATCTCTCGTTTTCAAATGACACCAGTGGTCTCCGGGCATTTGGCGAGATCCAAGCGGTTTATTAATGGGCCAATGCGTTTAAATGTTTACTTGTTCCAATGCTTTCGTATTTGGGAACCTGCCTTTCCTAACTCCATTGTGGATTTCGAGATAACGAATTTAATTAGATGAAAACTTCGTAACTGTTTGGGTTTTCCCTAAACCAGCTGAGTAAAGACTTGCTGACTGGGTTTATAGTTGTTGGTAAGGCATTAAGTCAATTTTTTGATCAGAGAATTTATCATATGGAACAAGATTGGAAGATTGTTGTGACTACGTTAAAGAATGTTTATTTAACTTGCAAAATATTTTATATTTATTGCCTTTTTTTTTTGTGGACGTTTTTTAACGTTTTGCCTTTCAGATCTTCTCCTATTGGCTCTCACCGTTCAGCATGATTTCCCAATCAGCGTTATCGGTAAACAAAGGGTTACTGTTTGTTTACGTTTTGAAATAGTCTACGGCATCGACAACTGGTCCCTAATTGTACCGAATTTAAAACTTAACTTTTAAATTTTTTTTCTTACTTTTTATAAATAGTATTTTTCTCTTTTTTTTTTGAGTACCTACTTAATTTGAATTTTAGAAACATTTATCTTTAATTTTTACTAACAATAATTAAGCAGCCTTTTAAAATTCCTAGTAAATTTATGAATTAAGATGGGGAGGTTTAAGGGGTATTTCCCCCTGTTGGTACTCCGTAATCGGTACGCCAGTTGCCAGTTTTATATTTATTCTTCATTTCTATCTCTCTCTTTATATATATATATATATAATTCTTCTGTACATGTGTTTGTCACTGAACTCCTCCTAAACGACTGGACCGATTTTGATGAAATTATATGTATGTATTTGGCTGGATCCCTGGATGGTTTAGATTCACAACTGGACCCAGTAGGTGGCGCTGCAATCGATATATCTTCTTTATATATATAATTCTTCTGTACATGTGTTTGTCACTGAACTTCTAAGCGCCTGGACCGATTTTGATGAAGTTGTTTTGTATGTGTTTGATTACAGCGGCAGATGTATT